>JBBMKE010128654.1:0-16210 GCA_037834125.1 Lippia alba | reverse complement strand
TAATATTACGAATATAAAAATATATTCATCAAATATTCACTCAAATATTTAATGTAATAAAATAATAAATTTCATATTCCATAATAAATTATTAATAACATACATATATTACTTAATAAAATATTTGTTAATAATTTGTCTCGTGTAATTACATGATTTATAATTTATTATAATATATTAAATAATATTTAAACATAATCTAAAATATCAAATATATAGATTGATGATTATAATTTATTATTAATAATATAAAATTCAAAAAATATTAGTATACTATATATATATTATATATCTTAATATCTTTGTTATTATTTAATATAATTCTTGAATGAGAGTTAATAAATATCCAATAAAAATTTGTTGGCTCGTCAAGTCGAATAGAGCTCGGATCGATTTTTGGACAAGCCAAGCCGAATTTTTTAGCCAAACTCAAGCCGAATTTTTTTGGCCAAACTCGACTCGACTCGAAATGCACCCCTACTCCTTACATTTTTTTAGTGATACGTTGAATATATACCTATAGCCAAATCCGCCAATCAACAGAAAACTAAATTAATGTTATACCTATACCACATTACCCGTAGTCTCATACATTGTAATAATAGTCTCATATTACAATAATAATCCCGCCTTTAATTAATAACAGAACCGTTAACTAGGTAATAGAAAAATCACGCATAGATCATGAGCACGAAACTAAAAAAAATTATATATTTTTAAGTCTAAATTTGGATATGTACAGTGGATTAGACCATATTGATGGACCCAAAAATACACTTGCATCTACACCTACCACGTGGCATGATCGTGGAAGACACCAATCGTGATCCAACCATTGCTCTAATGGTACGCTCGGTACTTTATCACTCGCGGCATACGCCCAGCTCCGACTCTCACAAAAACCACCTAGGAAGCCTCTTCCCTCGAAACCTCACCCTCGCATGAGTCAACCCTCGAGCCTCGTACACTCGTCGGTCAATTGCTTCAACCTCTTTCGCAGGAGACCTATCTTCGAGGGTCCCCATGCTCATTGGCCCTATGAACGTCTCATCGCTTGGGATAACAATCCCCTAACTGTCGCTGACACAACAACCTGTCATAACCGCCTAAAAGGCGACGGTGATTCCCGCGTCGATAACCTCTCCACTTTTGGTAACCGCCGCACGTCACCCGAAGTCACCCGTCCACGTTTCCACTTTGCATTAAATGAGCCTGCCAAAAAGTAACCTCAGACAAGATGACATTTAATGCCTTGCAGAAGATGTCCGTTGCTGGAACGCTCGCTATGACTCACAGCTGTCAAAGCTTGAACTCTTTGGCTCCCGGAAATCGCTCGGAAACTCTTGAAATTCTACAGTACGCTCGAAATCACACTGCAGAATTTGGGGGGCAAATGATGGACCCAAAAATACACTTGCATCTACACCTATCATGTGGCATGATCGTGGAAGACTCCAATCATGACCCAGCCATTGCTCTAATGGTACGCTCAGTACTTTATGGCTCGCGACATACGCCCAGCTCCGACTCTCACAAAGACCACCTAAGAAGCCTCTTCCCTCGAAACCTCACCCTTGCGTGAGTCAACCCTCGAGCCTCGTATGCTCGTCGGTCGATTGCTTCAACCTCTTTCGCAGGAGACCTGTCTTCGAGGGTACCCATGCTCATTGGCTCTACGAGCGTCTCATCGCTCGGGATAACAATCCCTAACTGCCGCTGACACAACAGCCCGACATAACCGCCTAAAAGGCGATAGTGACACACGTCTGTCACTCTCAGACCCTCACGTTTCGACACGTGTCTAGGGCAACGCCATTTCAGGACCACAAGGTTAATTTTACCCAATTAACCTCACCTTTAAACTATAAATAGAAGGATTCACACACTCTTTTTCCAAGCAATCTTCGCCTGCTACAGTGCACTTCTTCACGCACAAGTTACATGCACTGGATTGAAAACCCCATTGTTGCGCATTCAAGCTTTTTACAACTTTATCTTCCCCACTAAAGTGTTACCCTAGCTGATAGAATCCACGCTCAAAGGGAACCTAGTTCCTGAGGCTCAACGCCTGTGATGGTCTTCCCTTCACACACAAATAGAGAATGATTTGGTGTTGATCACAACCTTCGCAGATTCCGACACCATCACATATGATGCATGAACCCAAATACAACACGACACAAACACATCAACATGAGTTTTTAAAAAAGATTTAGACACAATACATTGATATCAAATTCTATATTTAAAAGTCATTATAAATAATGTTATTAAATTTTGCGTATTACAATATTACGAGAAAAGTTCATAGGAAAATAACAATAAAAATTTTAAATCAATATGATACATTTTTTAGTAAATTTATAGAACTATTTTTTAATATATACACATATATATATAATATAATAATAATAATATCCTTAAGATATATACTGTTATTAACATGTTAATTGATATTGAAATTTAAATAAATTGAAATAAAATAATGGATTCAAATGTTTTTAAATTATAATTAGATATTTTTCCAAAAAAAAAAAAGTATCTCAATTTATTTTGAACGGCGCAGATGATATATGTATGATTTTCTATTACCTAGTTAAAGGTTCCGTTGTCTAGTTAATGGGAGGACTATTACTGCAACGTTTTCTTAAAATATGTACTTAATTTCATTTCCTTTCTTTTAATTATTCCTTTCCCCGTCCTGGTCTATTAATAACCAAACGGATTTTTCCAATGTATAAACTATAAATTCCAATGGCTTTGGCTACTATAACCTTCCCGACCACGATATTTTCTTTTTAAAAGCATTTTACTATGAAATACAAAAGAAATAAGAAATTTTCTTTTGCTAGGTGTCAAAAATCGAATCAATAAAAAAAAAGAACTACAAATTAAATGGATAAAGAAATATGGGGTTTCATCATTTCTATGGTTTGCATTTTTTTAAATGAGTAGGACTAATATTACAACACTCTAAATCAAATGAGTCCAAAAATGCAATTTTTCCTTGAAATAATATAGGAGAAAGAAAAAGAAAAAATAAATTTGAGGATATTTACAAATTCTACTACATAATTAGAAGTCAAAGTAAAAGCGGAAGTTGTAAAAAATTCTAGTAGGTGAGTGTTTAGAAAAAAGATTGATAGATAGAAAAATAATCAGTTGTGTGTTTGGAAATAAAAGTTAATAATCACTTTTAACTTTTATAAACTTACTAATTTATTCTGAAATATTTTAAAATATTTTTAGATTTTATAATATGATTTAAGTGTTATATTAAATATATATTATAAATTATCATAATTTTATATAAGATTAGTTATAATTGCTCAAACATTAAATTATTTTATACATAACATTTATTTATAAATTTTAAGAAAGGGAAAATATTTACATGGTAATTGTAGATTTTTTAACTATGATTCTTTTGAAATTATGAAATTCTAATTGGAGTAGAAAAAAAAAAAGAAATAACAATTAGAAAAAAACATTATGTAACAAATATATAAACTTTAGAGTTGTATTTGTATCTAAAAAATTAAGTTAGGAATATTAATGTATTAGTAAGGATATTATTGTCGAAACAAAATTTTAAAATAAATGCAAACAATCTTATAATTTATAAGTAAAATTCAAAAGTTATGTCCTATGTTACTTTTGGATTCTAACTTATTTATATTTAAATTATGAAAAAGTTATTTTTCAAACACTAAGAGAGTGCTTGAATACCATAAATACTGATTTTCAGCCGCTTTGGAGTGTTTAATTTTAATAGAAATAAACCAAAATTCAAAAGCAATCAAGGACATACTTTTCGATGCTACTTCGACTTATATGATTCTTTAAATTTATTTAAAATTCTATTTTGATAATAATATCCGTATTAAAATATTAATATTCTTAAATTAACCTGTGTACATACAAATACAACTCTAATATTTATATGTTCATTATATATTTATTATACTCTGTTGAATCTTTTGTTTTTCTCATCTAATTAAAATTTCGTAATAAAAAGTCTCATAGCTAAAAAAGTTTATAATTACCGAGTAAATCTTTTTTTCCTTTATACATAATTTTATATAAAATTATAATAATTTATAATAATCTTTATATTAATATAATATTTAAATCACATTATAATACTCTAAAATGTTTTAAAATATTTTCGAGTAAATTAATAATTTCATAAAAATTAAAAATTGAAAGTAATTATCAACATTTTCTCTACAAACACTTAATTAATTATTTTTTGTTTATCTTTTTTTTCCCCAAATACTTGGTGCTTTTTACTATTGCAACTTTTAACAATTTTTACTTTAATTTAAATTTCTAATTATGGAGTGCAAATACCACTTAAGTAGAATCCAAAAATATATCTTACGTTACTTTTGAATTTTAACTTATTTTTGTTTATATTAAGCAAAAGTTAATTTTTCAAACACTCCAAAACTATTAAAAATAAACACTCATAAGATAAATATTTATTTTTATATTTTTTGACCCCTCCATTAATTTTTTAAAAGAACCTTGGACGTCCCTTGGGAGCTAATTCTCTCCAAAACTATATTTACTTCCATTTTTACACTATTCAACTTCGTTTTCTTCCTTATTCAGAAGATTTCGCTGAGCATTTGTGGGAAACCTGGAAGACATAATTCTCTGAAGAAAGAAAAATAATTTTAAATGGCATGTTATGTAAATTAGAACAACTTATGGGTAGGATGGTAAAAATGTTTGAACTTATAAATTGTGGTTTATATAAAAGCTCAATTTTGAGTAAGCTAGCTCCACGGCCCATAAGAGTTTTTATGGGCTGACCAAATGGTTACATGCGGGCCTGGGAACTGTTAAAGTAAACGGGCTAAACTGCAACTCTAATTTACTTGACTAGAGATAAATGGGCAAGTTAACTTGCCCCTACACTCTCTTCATCACCCTTTTTTTTTTTTTTTTTGTGAAAGGGGATATGATGGCTCAAATAGTTCCGAACCCCGACAAATATTTCTTCAATAGGAAAGTTTACATCTAGGTATCCTGCAATTAGTTATAATTATAAATTAGGATCTATTCTTTCATTTTTTTACATATTAGTCCCTTATGTTATATTCCGTTTGAGGTCCCTGCCTTCCGTTAGGGTTCCGTCAGGTTTACCAAACTCCCATAGGGACTGTTTTGTTATATACAAGAAATAGAGGGTCGTTTTGTAAGGTGGTAGAACATTGATGGGTCGTTTTGTAAGATGTTAACAAAAAATTCAAGGGTATTTTTGGAAGAACAGATCAAAAAGTTGATGGAACCCTAACGGCTATCGGGGACCTCTAACGGAATCAAACTTTAGGGACTAATATGTAAAAAACGAAAGAATAGATCTTGATTTATAATTATGACTAAATGCAGGGTACCTGAATGTAAATTTTCCTACTTTTATTTTATGATTTTTGCTTTTCTATTTCCAACTATTATTCACGTAAAAGATTACTCACTACAACTTAATTACGAACAGAAGAAATCGTAATTATACATAGGCTCTTGTGAAGCACATAAAAAACCTAAACGCGCCTAACCTCATGGACGCAAATAGAGACTGCACTGTCTTTGAATGATTATAGTCTTCCATGTCATGTTGCAGCGAAGCTTTCGATTGTCTGATATTGCTTTGCGATATTTTTTAGTTAAACACTTTATCAGTGCCCTGAAATATTTCTTAAAAAATGATGATTAAAGTTCGAATCATAGTAGCCAAATTTGAATTCTAACCCTAGTACGCTCGTCACTTATGGCCTTTCTAAACATGTGTGCATAATTTTGTTATATTAATAATATCCCCAAGATTGAAGTCGAAATCGACTCAGAGATAGTGCTAAATTGGGTAACTCAGAAGGATATTGAATATCATCTGTTAAGGAATTAACATCATTGGCGATTGCTGGAGGTTGTTGCGTTTGCCTTGAGAAACTCATATAAAACATATGTTGATCAGATAAAGGAATGAGTCCACCGATAGGCTCGTGAAGATGGGACACAAGTTGAAAGAAGATATACTGATGTGAGACTCACCCACGGAGGAGTTCGCGAGGATAAAGATCACAATATCACATAGTTGGCCGTAGGGCCTCTTCTTCAGGGAAAAAAAAATAAGGGCAAATTATACTCAAATACCCTGAGGTTTGCCCTAATTACAGATCAATCCCTCTTGGAAAAATATCAAGGTAGTGTAATTCACCCTAATAATAATAACAACAACAACCACCCCAAATTTGAATCCATTTCACGGATGCAATAGTACCAATTGTGACCAAATAATAACAGCAAAGTAGGGTACAAATAATTAAACTAACAAATTCTTTTTCTTAACAAATTACGCAAAACACAATTAATTTCTCTCAAACCAAAAAGCGTTAAAATTTTCCAAAAATAATTTAAAAAAAAAAGGTGTCGCAGTTTTGGCGATGCACCCCATCAACCAAGCAACCCAGCCCACATGTGACGATTTTACCCCTCACAAACGCCCATGTGATGAGCCATCCTTATCTTTGCTGTCCCAACATAAATTAATTAATAAATATTAATTCCAATAAATATCACCATACAATCTCCCCCTAATATTTCTCTGCGGCATCAAACCCTAATTAATTAATCTAATTCGAAACAATCAGACAGTGTATGTAATGGAGAGAGTACAAATGCATTAATAAGCACGTTGCCCGGTTGATTAGTGGGAGCAATAGCATCTCCTCCACATGCAACTGCTTTAATTATTTTTATTTTATTTTAAATCAATAATTATTACACTGAATTAAATCTAATATGGCCCATAACGTAATCTACAACAATATTTTCGAAATCGAATGGTCCGCGCCCTTTTGCCACAAAATTATTCCGGCCATGGTAAGGAATATTCCAATTGTTATATCTACAAAAATCTGCATTAGTGGAAGTATTCGGGTAAATCCCATGTCAGTAAGGGGTAATTCTAATTCAAATTTGATTCGACCATACCAGCATATAAGGGATGAGTATTTTGTAATTGTTGCAAAATGTTGAATTTCCAAACTCCAGTCCGACGAATTAAGTGAGAGGAAGTAAATTAGATACTCAACGGCCCGCTACGGGGGAGATGTGTTTCCCACAAATCTATAAAAAGCTCACCCTCAAAATCTATAATGAGTTTAAGAATGATACTCTAACACTGAACGTCGTGAAAATTGAACATTCTAACTTATAGTAAATCTATCTCTCCAAGACCAATCGAACTATGTCCCGTGAGACTATAATGATTGTATGATTGGTTGGACTCGACTGAATTGAGTCTGGACTAGCATTTCCGATGGAAAAATCCACAATCCGGCACATAGAATCATGAACTATAATGATTGTTATGATTGGTTGAACTCGACTGAATTGAGCCTGGACTAGCCTTTTCGATGGAAAGATCAACAATTCGGGGTATAGGATGATCAAACTTTTGAACCGGAAATGAGCATGTAAATTGGAAGAAGAAGTGAGGAGGCTATAAAAAGAAATGATTGGTCATTTTCCTGAAATCCAACATGTTGGGCCTTTTTGTAATATGGAAATTAATGTAATGTTAGGTATAGATAGGTTACAAATATCCAAGTCTTGTTGCTGTCACGTTGGGCCAAACTGACGCAACTTGGGATATGAAAGGCTGCCCGTAAAACCCGTTGGTAGCACAGTACACGTAAAGACGAAAGTGATCTAACTTTGACGAGAGCGACTCTAATGTACTTTAATTCAGAAAATTGAGTTCAGAAATCGTATTCCTTCAATGATGTTTTTAAATCCTTATTCATGGTTGCTGCAAACATTTCCTTTTCATTAGTCAGGTGCTATAGTACTTACTTAATTGGTTCATATTGTATGATGAGCAACTGTCCTAAGGGAAAAAACATTTGTCAACTTTACGTAATAGTTCGTTGTGATTGCGTATAATCCAATAAGGAAATACGACGGATCCACGGTATTAAACTCCACATAAAAGTAGAGAATGTCACTGTTCAAAGGTAAAGGTGCATTCCATGGTAGCAGCTAACTTTACTCCAATGTTACTCTTGGGGACACCCCAACGACCCAAACCCATGAGATGCTCGGAGTCTCTGTTCGCCGGCATGGGCAGAACCGATACATGTAGGAACAAGTAAGAGAGACGGAGGACTCTAGGGGTAAATCTGGATAGTCGTAAGTATAGAAGGGTTGTCATTCGAGATGACCGATGAGCAGTTAGAGAGAAACCCATGAGTTACAAATGGTAATTCACAACTTGTTGTGCTTTCAAATTCCAGTTGCCAAATTTGATCCAAAAAAAAAATATTAATAAAAAAAATCCAGTTGCCAAATGAAAACAACTCCAAATAATTACAAAAAGACCCCACCCCAAGAAAACATATTCAGGAATCAAGTGTTTGATATGATATTGATATCATCAAACACAGCTTCACCCAGGGGCCCAAACTCGTGACATTCTCGGAGCTCTGTTCGCCAGCATGGGAGAACTAATACACGTAGGAAGAAGCAAGAGAGACCGAGGGCTCTAGGGTAAATCTGGAGAGTCGTAGGTATAGAAGGGTTGGCAATCGAGACGGAGGCTCCCTATGAATAAGATAGATGAAGAATAATAACGATCATCAGAAAACTTGGCGAGTAATGTAAAATGAGCAATTCAAGAGAAACCCATCGGTTACAACTTACAAACGGTAATTCACAACTTATTTTGCTTTCAAATTCCAGTTGCCAAATGAAAACAACTCCAACCTCACCCCATGAAAACATATTCAGGAATCAAGTGTATGATATGATATTGATATCATCAAACACAGCTTCACCCCGGGGCCATGGGCAACACGTACAACAGACAAAACCAATAAAAGCTCTGGCATTATTACGTAGTTTTCAGAAGAAAAAAGAAAACCAAATTAACATACAAATGGCCTGTAATAAAATGAAAAATCCCCTCAGGGATACAACAAGAATGACTTTGCAGGATGCAAAATAGACTATGCCGAAAGCCCTGTCTTATCAACTATCATATTAAATAAACAGGGCACATATGGAAATATACCATGCAGAAAGTGAGAACAAAAACGACGTACAAGATTGTTTTTTCATCTTATAATTCAGGTTATCACAAGCTCGAAGCAATAGAACAAGATTCATCTACGAGAAATTTGTACAATAGTATAGCAAAACTAACCTTTTAAGTCTCTTAACACAAATAGTCTCTGTCAGGACTTTCTTCAAACACCTTACCTCCATTACAAACCCGAACATTTCCAACCCAATTGAGCTTCAAAACTCGATATTTCCAGCACCGGAGGCCTTCGGGTACCCTTTGTACTCCAACTTCACATTCAAGCTCGCACAAATTGCCCTAAATTTCAGCCTCAGAGAATCCATATAATCAGACACCGACTCATTTTCCGGTTCCCCAATTGGGTACTTCCGCAGCAAATCATCCATCTGACTGATCGTTTTCTGGATGCGAGCGGAGACGAAGCTCGGCTCCACGCGAATTGCAGAGTTCCAAACATAGACGCAGCCTCTATAGAAACCCAATTCTTCGCCGATTTCGAAGCCGGTTTTGAGACCCACTTGTTCGCCCTCTTCTTTACCCGAGATTAACCCGTCTGCGTAGCCGTCGTCGTAGCCTTCCTTGAAGTGGGTTTCCTCTAATTGCAGAGAGGATTCGAAGATGTCTTCCATGGAATCCATGAAACAAGATTTTGGGGTTGATTTTCTGTTGTCAAACTCAAATCTCTTCTTCTCCAGCTATCTATAGCAGTCTCTGCTGAGTTCTTTTTGTAAGGAATAAATTGCTCATTCATGAGGGCCCGATGGGCTGATGCAACAGTAGATTTAAGCCCGTTTTTGTGGGCTGCTCAATAGCCCAATAATTAAATTTCATAATTCGCAAGTGTCTATTAGGCCCATCTTTTATTGAGACAGTTCCTTATAAACAGATATTTTTAAAAATATTATTTTATTTTATTGTGTCGTTTATACTGGACATTAAGTCTAATACTTCCATATAAAATTTTTAAAAAAAATTTGGAATCCTTGTATCCACGTTGCTTTGTCTGATTCATATACTTAGGAACAATTTGAAATAACTTTCTATCTGTTTGGAATATTTTTATTTTACTTCCCATAAAATTATACGACATAATTGGATAAAAATATGGCATTAGAACGTTTTAGTACTACAATTTGTGAAAATTATATAACATATTTTGAGAGGTATTTCAACTACGATATTATGTGCAAATCATACAACATTTTGCCAAAATGAGAAATTAAATAAAAATATAATGTCTAACTAGAGATTTATCCCATATTATCCGTACTTATTTTGTCTAATTTCATGTGGAATTGTTAAAAATAATTATTTTCTTCCATTTTGGGTTTAATTTCTCGTAATCTTTTTTGTAATAAAACTATAAACGGATCCTCTTGTCGAGTAGGAAACTTCCAGTGTATTCTACTTGCAATAATCGGTGCACATGGGCAAGAGCGTGGGATAATTAGTACTGACTACTGACGAGGATGATAATTATATAATTCACACCACGTTTAGAAAAAGTAACTAAACATGATTCCTTTACCTAATCAAGGTGTTGACATTCGCAATTCAAGGAACTCGCGTTACATTGTACCCCTTTTGGTTGGAACAAATATTACTTTGATCTAAAGGGATATATCAATATATAATCAATAACCAATATGCATGTAACTAAAACATTATAAATAACAATATAAATATCTATCTCTCGCTCTATATGGCAATTCATAAATAAATCGGAGGCATATATATATATATAATCGTCGATGCTAAAATTTTCCATAAATGTGAGAGTATATTAATTTAAAAAACTCAAATTCAAATTGGACCAAACATAATTAATTGTAATATATCTAAGTACTCTCTTTAAAATTTTCTTTAATTGCACAATAAATATAAAGACTTGCTCACTGGTTAAGCGCTAATTTGCAAATCCAAGTTGTGTCGTACATATTTGTGCTTTAGCCTTTAAGCAATGCAGAAAATTCTAGTCCAGATCCGGCTGACTGGACCCAACCAATTAAAATGACAAGTGTATTACACTTGTCATTTGATTAGTCACTCTCCCTAAATTTTCCACCAACCACATGGCAAATGCAAAATACTCGCCCCCTCATTACACCGGTCTGGTCGAGCCAGGCTCGGGGCATTTTTCAATTCCAAATAGAAATACCATTAAAAGCTAGCTATTGACTGAACTCCCTCTCTCTTTAGTCTTTTTCTCTCAAGAAACTGAGAGAGAGAAAGAAACATGAAAGCAGCTTCACATTGCAGAGAAAAGGCCAGAAATGAACATTTCATCTTCTTAACCAATATCGCTTCTGCTTTCGTCTATTGATATGGCTATGAACAATCGAGATGGAATGGAGTAGTTGCATGAGAAGTCAGATGGAGTGGAAGAATTGAATGAGCAAGATGAATTGGCAAGAACGGAGGTGCGCAGGAGTGCACGCAGAGTGAAGACTCCTAAATGGCATAAGGATTATGTGTGACAGCAGTAGTATAGTTTATTGTTATTGCTATTATTATTCAGTATTTTAGTTGTTTCCTTATTTGCTTGGGACTCCTAGTTGTAGGGTTTGGTTTAATTACGTTGTTGTTGGTGGATTGATTCATTCAGCAATAATATTCTTTTTTCTTGCAACTCTTATTTTCTCTCTCAGCCCCATTTTCCCCGTCCGGTCAGATTCTTACCGGAAAACTCTTTCCCTTCTCTATTTTCCAAGAGTAAGAGACTACTCTGAAGTCTCGTTCGATAAGTACGAATTGTCGTTCTTATCACATTATCACTCCTGATCTTCAAGATTTGCATGCCTTTCTCATTTTCAAGTTTCTTCACAAGTGGTGCAAAGTGCTTTATTGCACCATTTTTGTTGGCTAGAAATATTAGTCAAGTATACCGGGTAAGGTCATTAACAATGACAAAGACATATTTCTTTTTGCCCAAGGATTCAGTCCTCATTGGACTAAATAAATCCAAATGAAGCAGTTCAAGTAGTCTAGATGATGTGATCCAGGACTTATTTTTGAAGGATGATCTTGTCTGTTTGCCCATCTGATAAGCTTGGCAAGGTTTATCTTTGTGAATATCAATTTTTGGTATACCTCGCACTAGCTTATTTTTTGATAAGCTAGAAAGGAGGTTCATGTTTGCATGTCCCAGCCTGCGATGCCATAGCCAACATGCATCATCATTAGCAATTAAGCATTCAACTTGTTGTTTAGCCAATTCATCAAATATGAAGCTGTAGATATTTCTATCTCTCTTAGCAGAGAAAACAGTGGCAAGATTTCTTATTATTTCGCAATGAGATGGAGTGAATTTTACTTCAAAGCCATAGTCACACAGCTGACTAATGCTAATGAGATTATGCTCAAGTCCATCAACATAATAAACATTTTCAACATGTATACCGTCATTGTGATCGATGGTACCAACGCCGATAATTTTTCCTTTGGTGTTATCGGCAAACACCATATGCCCGCCATCATAATTTTGAATTTTCATAAAACAGGATTTGCTCCTGTCATATGGCGTGAACATCTACTGTCTAGGACCCATTTGTTTTTCTTCTGCAAGTTCTTTTGATCCTGTCAAATTTCCAACAGGTCCTCTGTTATTATAGGGTCCTTGATCGTTAGAAGCAACATCCCATTTTTTAATCTAAATCCATTTACTTTTGCCTTTGTTAAACCAACATTGATGACTTAAGTGTCCAGCTTTTCTACAGCAATGGGATTTTTATACCAATCTGGTTTAAAGTTTCTTCTTTTGTCAAGATTGTTGATTTTTCTTTTAAGACAATGTATTTCATGATCATAACTACTGTTTTCATGCTGAATCTGGATTGTTTGTTTTGACATGTTTTCAATCTTTTTCTCAAGATCATGCTTCAATTTTATAGTTTTCAACAGATTCTCTTGTAATAGTTTGCTTTTTTTTCTAAGGACTTCAAGATTTTCATGACACTTCAACACAAACTCTTAATCAAGGTACACATGCTCATTTGTATCAAGTTGAGAATTATTTGATGAGGATGTTACCTGACTATTTGCTATGAAGCCAGTGTGAATGTGAGTTTCCAGTTCTCCTCTGCTTTCTTTTGAATCAATATCTGAATTTTTTCTTCTTACATCCTCGACTTTGACAGACTTTGTAATCTGACATTGATAAACATAAATCATTTTCTTTACCAATGAGGGAATAGGAATTTTTACCAGATTGATTCCGGTGCATCACTTTCTTTTTTATGGCAAGTTGAGTCAGTCTCTCAGTAGAAGGGCTATCTTCGTATGCATACTTTCTTCATCCTTTTTGATGGAGATATTTTCAAGGCAAGATCTAAGAGAGATGTCAGACTTCCCATCTTTATGTTCCATAATCAATTCATGTGCTACCAAAGATCCAATGAGTTGGGCTACAGTTAGTTTAGTGAGATCTTTGGCCTCATGAATAGCTATCACGTTAGGTGTCCAATCTTTTGATAAAGATTGAAGAATTTTTCGAACTTGATCCTCCTCAAATAGGACTTTTCCCAGAGAAAAGAGTTTGTTTACAATCTCAATGAATCTGGCATAAATTTTTGCAATACCTTCATCATTATTCATTTGAAATATCTCATAATGATGAGAAAGAAGAGCTATTCGCTCTTGTCGAACTTGAAGATCTCCCTCATAGGTGATCTGCAGTAATTGCCACATCTCTTTAGCAGAAGGACAAGTACTCACTCTGTTATATTCACTCTTGTAGAGTGAACATAATAAAATGTTCTTAGCTTTGGCATTTAGAGAGATGAGTTTTTTATCATCAGCATTATATTCAGTTTTTCTTTGGCAATACTGATATCACCAACTGTTTTCATGGGAATCTAGTCCCCATCGACAATAATTTCCCATAAGTCATAATGTATGGACATGAGGTATTCTTTCATGCGGTTTTTCCAGATAGCATAATTTGAGCTATCAAATAACGGAGGTTTTGTATGTGACATCCCCTCAGCATAAGTTTCATTCTGAGATTCCATTTGGATAGTTTAACTCTTGGTTGTTAGACCAGTATGAATGAACAATACCAGCTCTGGTACCACTTGTTAGAACAAGAGGGGGTGAATTGTTCAATCATGTCCGAATACTCAAACATTTCATCACATCAGAATGATCAAAGATTTAAGGGCAAAGAATGACACATGTGATTTAGAGAGGTTTGGCCTCTTGGTTGTGTAAAAACGCGAACCTACAAAGATTAATCAAATGATATATTGATAACCAAGTACAGAAGAAACAAAAGAAAGAGGATTGGAACCTTTACAAACACAGCAGGTTCAAATCAGTCCACCTTCAAGATTCCCAACCTTCCTAACAAGAACTACCCACCACGAGCAAATAGAAGTCTCTAAGAGATGTATACAAAGTAGTTTGAATTAGGAGAGTTGTAACAAGAAGAATCAAAAACTTTTTGCTGCAAGTGTCCAATGTATATAAGAGAGGAACTAGCCATTGGAAATTTGACCTCCAGTTGTTGTTCCCAAGAAAAAGCAACGGCTCTAAGGTTTGCTCCTACAAAAAAGATAGATAAAAAAAATAATGGATATTCTTTGTCATTCATCAAAATTAAGCAAGTCATTTAAATGTTCCAGAGTGGTTTCGGAGGGAGTAACAGAACCTAAAACTTTTATAAATGGAGAGGGATACAAATTACAATGCCAGCTCTGCTTGGTACCAAAAGACACAAACATTTAGTACTGCCCAAACCAGAGCTTCTAGACTTCCTTAGCTCAAGCTGACTGCTCACCAGAGATAACACACAAAACACTCTATACGGTGTACACAAAGAAACAACAACTTAAAACAGCAGTAAGGAAAATCAGTTTTTCAACAACCGACCCTCTCTCTATTTAAAGACTTTCAAGAAACTAACCGTTAATATGACCGTTGCCAGTCTCAAAGCAATTTGATCATCAACTTGATTCCAGGTTTTTGACATTGTACCTACATAAAAGATTTTCAAACAATATTTATCTTTTTGTCAATCATTCAAAACAAGTATTTGACAATTTCACTGAAATATACCAAAGTTGGTCTAACTACACAAACTTGCTCTGATGTTTGAGAAAGTACAAAAACTCCCTCGGCATAAGATTTAGCCTAACACAAGCTATTATTAGTCATGAATTTGAAATTCATATTGATCAGTTATAAATTCTAAGGTAAAAAATAATGGTATTCATTAAAAAGTTGGAGATTAAATTATCAAAATTCATAAATGCAGATTAAAGGATATTTCTTTGCCAAGATAATTTGTAACTTTCCAAACGAGTTATTTACATATTTCACCCCTGTGTTAGATGAAATGGGCAAAAAAAACTCTGTGTTACAAATATTAACAAAAAAAACCTGTGTTTTCAAAATCTTTGTATGAAAACCCTGTGTTACAAATATTAACACAAAAAACTCTGTGTTTTTAAAATATTTGCATGAAAAACCCTATGTCTTAGATGAACTTTTAGAAAGAATAAATGATAACTTAAGTTCTCTTACATTATAATCGGTAGACATCGCTTCCATGGTTTGGTGGGGCAGTGGTATTGAACAAGAAGTTGGAACAGTTTTTATCCTTCAAGTTCTGTGTGGATAAGCAACGTATTAGCTTAAGAATATCATCCATCCTGAAAGCTACTATGTCAGTAACCAACATTATTACCTTAAAATCAATTTGTTTAATGGGAAAATTGCAAAATCGGTATACCAACTCCCCACATTTCGCAGTTTGGGTACACTTTTTCCGGTCAGCAATTTTACCCCACAACCCCCAAAAGTTCGCAAAACCATGCACATTTTCGCCGGACTTTGAAAACCTCCATCGGAAAACCACTCTGGTATTGCCACGTCATTATTGTTTCCTACTTGGCATTAAGACCTTTGCCACGTCAAATTTTGCTTAATATGTGGCTTTTTTACAAATTAGTTAATGACAAAATAATGGTATACATTTTTAGGCGGGAAATTTTCCTCCAAAAGACATACTTTTAACAAAATTTATTTATTGAATATTTTGCACTTCATTTAATGATTTGCAAACTTAAATCCTTATACATTTATATTAGTAAAGGGGTTAACAAATTCATAAAAATA
>JBBMKE010128545.1:0-16213 GCA_037834125.1 Lippia alba | reverse complement strand
AGCAACTTTAAATCATTATTATTTACCTACTATTTAAAATCAATTTATTCGCTAATATTATCGATTAAGAATAGTTCGATAACTTAAGGTTTTTAGCCATCAACGAGTGATCAATAACTCAACTAAAATTACAATTGGTGACAAAATGCACGCATAGAACCTCTTGTGGATGAATATTAATTTTTAAAATTTTCATTTTATTGTATTATATCGAATAATTATATTTGATATTATATGGAACTCGTGACGTGTTGTAACTTGTAAATATAGAAGTAAAAAAAATTAATGGCATCTTCATGTTAGTGTCTGTATAATGAGTATAAAACACATTCAAACCCAATTTATGTTTTGTGCCTAAAAATGAAACTCCAAAATTGGAAAAAATATATCATTGTCAAAAGGTTGGTCCGGGTCTGTTTTTTTCAATTAAAAAAATGTTATCACAAGGTTGCCCAAGTAACATGAAATTATTGGTAAATGGTCCTAATAAAGAGAGTAAAAGATCATAAAATCGTGGACAAATTGGATCGTTGCTGCTGGGATAATGTTGCTTGATCGATTTCAGAGCTAGCGCAATTGACATTTTGACTACCAACTCTGGTAAATAATAATTACGGAAAATTATATCTAGGTACAAATTAGTCATAATTACAAATTAGGACCTATTCTTTCGTTTTTTACATATTAATTTCTAAAGTTTGATTCCGTTAGAGGTCCCCGGAAGCCATTAGGGTTCCGTTAAATTTTTGACTTGTTCTTCCAAAAATACCTTTGAATTTTTTGTTAACAACTTACAAAACGACCCCTCAATGTTCTACCACCTTACAAAACGACCCCTCTATTTCTTGTATATAACAAAACAATCCCTATGGGAGTTTGGTAAACCTGACGGAACCCTAACGGAAGGTAGGGACCTCAAACGGGATGTAACATGAGGGACTAATATGTAAAAAAATGAAAGAATAGGTCCTGATTTGTAATTGTGCCTAACTACAGAGATGTAATTTTCCCTAATAATTAAATTAAAACAAAATACAAAATGTTTCCTATTTTACTGTGCAGTTCTAATATATATATATATATATATACACTATATTATTAAGCATCAGGGTCGATTGTGGTGTCAAGGTCTCTAATTTTCTTTTTCTTTTCTTATTTATTTATTTTAACTCAAATTCCCACGTTTTCCTAACTTTTTTTCTCTCTCATCACTCCAATTTTTTTCTCTCCCATCACTCGAACTTTTTTATTATTTATTTATTTATCGTTATTATATTAAAAATAATTATAAAATATATATTAATAAAAAAATATTTTAATATAATTAAATACTAATAATTTTTTTATTTGCACATTTATCGAAAGTGCATAGTTACTAATATATATGATAAAGGGGAAATTGGAGCTCCTACATGCCCAATCCAGCGCGCGCCGCGTGGCAGCTAACGTGGACAGAGGGACGCTCCTAGATTCTGACCTAGAGCACGAGCTCGCCATCGACCCACCCCTTGGGGAAATCTGCCAGACTTTATACCTCATGCGGCTAGCGGTCGCGACCTAGGTTCCAAGCTCGACCGAGCTGGACGGTCGAAACCGACCCACAGCATTTCGTACGTGAGTATTAAATGCAGATTCCGTCCGCCCTCACGCGCATTAAATGCGGCCTCCCAAGGACACTGTTACGGCATGGCTGTAGAGAAGGTACAATGCTTTCCGCCAGAAAGTATTGTTCTGGTCACCATCTCAGCCCACCTTTAGCAGACCCAGATCCACACTTACTGGGAGGTGTCCTCGCACACAGTTATTGCCTATATAAGCCATCTCCACTCAGAGATGGAGGTAAACTTTTCTCCACCAAGCTTTTCTGCGCACACTGAACTCCTTTCATACTTTCTCGCATTCCCGACCCAGAACAGTCCCTGAATTGAGCGTCAGAGTGCCAAAAAGGGTCTAACCCCCACATTCCCCTTTTTGGCCTTTAAGTTCATGTTTGTTCTTTCCCTTTCAGCTAAGGAAAGCTTCAGAGCACTTCCACATTACAAATTCTTGGGTGAATTCAGAGTCTTAGTCTGTAGTTCAACACATAGCCGGATTTTGACACGATCATCTTGGCGCCGTCTGTGGGAAACTCTGAACAGAAGCCATCTGCTTGAAACTCCAAACACTCTACTTCCCTTTCTTCGCTCCATCAGTCATGGCACGCATGAGATACGGAAGGAGAGCTTACGAAGAGAACGGTCAAGAAGTCTTCCCTGACATGAGTGCACCAACGGGCAACCTCAACGCCCCGGCTCTCGGCGCACCCGCCGTCGACGGCGTGCTTGTGTGCTTTATGAGGCGGACCTTACCACCTACGCCGAACAATGCCGCGCGGAGGCTCTTGCGATAGCAAGAGAAAATCGAGAGCCCAACATGCCAGCTCCGCCAAGGGAAAGTCCGCTGGCAATTACTCCCCAAAATTGCGCTTGTCCTATGGCGCAGGGCTCGACGCCGACCGTCGCCCATGCTGTCCCACAGCACCCGGTACAAGGCAACATATGGGGATACCCTCTCCAGTTTCTTCAAGGCCAATACCCCCAGACGCAAGCCATAATCCTGGCCCCGGCCTTTGGGGGATGACACCAAGTCCATCTTGGTGCCCAGGTCGAAGAGGGCTACGATGACAACGGAGCCCAACAGAAAGGAAGACGCCCTGCCCGACCAAGGTAGGAGCTAGAAGAAGAATGCCCCTCGCAAATTTACAAAAACATGCGAGAGGACGGCCGCGGTACACGCCACGTTGCAGGCACTACGAGCGCAATGGATAGGGGCGCTCCACTCTCCAGGAACGTCCGGTCTTTGATCGATTAGGCGCTCGGGTCCATCCCAGCGCCTATCTGAGGGCGAACAGGGGGCCCTGGGTCGGTCCAACTGACCTCAGAAACCACTTGCCCCCCAGACCCCAACCACGCCAACCACAACTGTAAGCCGAGGACTATGTTGATCCTCAGGAGGAAGTGTCTTCACACATTCCTCACGACCAAGAAGAACGTCACCGCCCTCGTCAAGCGAGGGCTTACAGAAGTGAAAGGAAAGCAAGGTCCCATTTTTGTGACACAATAATTGATGTCAAGCTTGAGGACAGGGTCCCCACGAATCTCCCTATCTACAGTGGGAATTCGGACCCCATCAAAATTATTCCAAGTTTAAGGCACAGGTCAGCCTGTACGGCCACTAAAAGCTTATATGGGCGAAGATTTTCGAAACCACACTCGAGGGCCCCACCCAAGATTGGTTTGAGAGGCTCGTCCCCTACAGCATTCAGAACTACGACGACCTCTCCCGGAAATTCAAAGCCCACTTCTCCTCCATATCTAAAGTCAAGCTCCCCTCCACTTACCTTTACACTATTGTCCAAGAGGACGGAGAGAGCTTGAGACACTTTTTCTCCCGCTTCAACGAAGCACTAGTCAAAGTGGAGCACCCCAACATCGATGTGCTCACCCAAACCCTCCACCTCGGTTGGACCTTCCCAGGCTCTCCAACAGAATGGAGCAGCGATTGAAGAGGAAAGCACCCTCAGACAGCGGGATAAAAAAGTCATACACTGCCCTCGCCTGCCCAATTGAGGAGATCTATGAAGTCATGGACCTCCAAATGCATCGCCCTACGCGAGGAGATTGAAAGGTTGATCCAAGGGGGCTACCTTACGGAGTTCGTCCGAAAGTTGGACGACCGTGCCCAACAGGCATTCGACTGAAGAGACTCCCCACCCGTTAGAAGAGGGCGCAAGCAGCTGCTCGAGAAGACGGTTGACGAGGACCAACACAACCTGCCAACGAATGAAATCTTCTGATAGCAGGTCGCAAGCGATCAAGGAGGGAAGCCGGCCGAGAGCTATATGTTCCCAGAGAGGTGATGCACATCGAGCCGGGCAAAGAGTGGTTGGAGCAAGAAATTACCTTTAGTGATAGGGATTTTGTGCCAGTGATGCCACGGGATGACACTGTGCTGAGTTGTTCGCTGGTAGTCACGGTCGATGTAGCTAACTGTGCTATACACAAGACTTTCGTCGATAATGGAGCCTCGGCAAATATTATCTTTTACTCTACTTTGCAAAAAATGAACCTGCATGATAAGCTTGACTTTGAACCCATTAAAACACCCCTAACAGGATTTGGCGGGTCCGAGGTTTACTCCAAGGGACGAGTCAAACTCGTCACGTCTATGGGAAAATTTCCCAAAAGAGTGACCCAAATGATCAAATTCCTGATGGTCAAATGCCACTCCGCTTACAACATTATAGTGGGGCGTCCTGCCTTATCGTGTTCAGAGTCGTTTACTCGGCCTACCACCAGACCCTCAAGTTCCCAACCCCTCATGGCATAGGGGAATTGAGATGTAACATCTCGAAATCTTGGGAGTGCTACTCTATTTCCATGGAGAAGGTCATGCTCCCCGACAAGAAGGCCGTACCGCTCCTGCATGTAGATGACTTCATCGACACTGAGTTGGCTGACCCAGAGGATCCCACCACAGAAATGTGTTCCAAACAGATGACCTCCACCATAACCCGAAAAAAAAAGAAAAATTAACGATGGGAAAATCGCAGTGGGGCCATCGTTCCCGTACACCTGGTCCCTGGCGACGATGAAAAGACTACAACGTCGGTGCTAACTTAAAGAGGAAGCAACAATGCATGCTCATTCAATTCCTACGGGAAAATGCAGACATGTTCGTTTGGAGCTCCTCCGACTTGGTCGGTGTTGACCCTAAAGTCATTGAACACCACCTCAACGTGGACCCAAGCTTTCGCCCCTTCAAACAACGTCTCTGGGCTCAGAGTGACGAGCATAACGAGATAATTAAACAAAAGGTCAACGAATTCTGGATGCGGGGTACATCAGGCCTGCCAAATACGTGGACTGGCTGTGCAATGTCGTCTTGGTGGCTAAAACTGGCGACAAATGGCGAATGTGTCAGGATTTCACCGACTTGAACAAAGCCTGCCCTAAGGACCCCTATCTACTGCCTCGAATCAACCAATTGGTCGACTCCACCGCGGGCTGTGAACTTCTGAGCATGATGGATGCCTTCCAAGGCATCTTTATGGCCCCGGAAGACAAGAAAAAGACCGCGTTCATCGTGGTGAAAGGCATCCACTGCTTTGAGGTAATGCCTTTCGGATTGAAAAATACGGGAGCCACCTATCAGAGGCTGGTGAACAAGGTTTTCGAGGAAGAAATAGGGAAAACCGTGGAGGTGTACGTTGACGACATGATCGTCAAGAGTGAAAACAGAGAATCACACCTGAGTGACTTGGGTCCCGCTTTCGACCTCCTGCGCAAGTACCGATTAAAACTAAACCCGAGCAAGTGCTCGTTTGGCATGGTGGGAGGTAAGTTCCTTAGCTACATTGTCAGCCAGAGGGGAATCGAAGCAAACCTAAAGAAGATCCTACCACTCAAAAGCATCAATAGACCCCATACAATCCGGGACATCCAGCGTCTCGTGGGTCGGATCATTTCACTGAACAGATTCATCTCTCAGTCATCCGAGAAAAAACCTCCCCTTCTTCAAAATCCTTCGCAACATCAAGAAATTTGAATGGACTGACGAGTACGATGAAGCCTTTGAAAAGCTCAAAGAGTACTTAGCCTCCCCTCCCCTCCCCTTCCCTCCCCTTCTAACCAAACCTATCCCTGGGAAAACTTTATATCTTTATCTGGCAATCACAGAGGAAGCGGTCAGCTCTGTTTTAGTGGCACTCCGCGACCGTAAACACCTTCCAGTGTACTACGTGAGCAAGATCCTATATGGTCCAGAGATCCGTTACCTGGAGATTGTGAAATTCGCCCTCGCATTAGTGCATACATTCCGAAGGCTCAAACATTACTTTCAAGCCCACTCGATTGTGGTTCTCACCGACCAAGGGCTTCGCTCAGTTCTGGTCAAGCTAGACGCCACGGGACATATCACCTAGTGGGTGGTCGAGCTCGGCCAGTACGATATCAATTAGCAGCCCACGACCGCATACCAGGCTCAGATTCTGGCAGACTTCCTAATCGAAAAGAACGACCCAACAAAACAAACTGCCCGCTCGATCTTATGGACAATGTCGGTCGATGGCTCCTCAACCTCTCATGGTGGGGGAGTGGGGATATCCCTGATAAGCACGGAGGGACAAGAGCTTGATTTCGCCATCTCTCTTAATTTTCAAGCCACCAAAAATGGGACGGAGTACGAAGCTTTGATTGCTAGTCTCAAGGTTACATGAGAGTACGACATAGAGAGAATATCGGTAATGAGTGACTCCTAACTCGTGACGAGCCAGGTTGACAGCTCCTATGAAGCACGAGAGGATTCCATGATCAAGTAACTGGCCAGAGTCAAGTCGTTAGCCTCCGAATTCAAGGAATTCAAGCTTCAGCAAGTCCCCAGGAAAGAAAACACGCGCGCAGATGCCCTATCAAAATTTGCCAACGACATGCGGGGCACAAAGGATTAAAACATCACATACCTTTCGAGCAAAGGCCGAGTGATTGACAGAGAAGCGGAGATAATATACTCCGTCGACCCAGTAGAGCCATGCTGGTTAGATGATTACATCATATACCTCCGAGATGGTACCTTACCCGCAAAAAGAATGCAGCAAGGCATTTACGCTACAAAGCAGCAAGCTACTCACTGGATTCAGAAGGTAGACTCTACAAAAGAGCTTTCACTGGACCAACAAAGAGATGCCTCCGCCCCTCACAAGCCTTGGATGTGCAAGAGGAAATCCACAGTAGACAATGCGGTAACCACTCGGGCGGTCGATCTTTAGCAAAGAAAGTGTCAAGAAACGGCTTCTACTGGCCCACACTCAATGAGGATGCTAAGGAATACGCCCACAAGTGTGTCAACTGTTAGATGTACGCCAACATCACTCACCAACACCCCATAGAGATGATCCCGGTCGATACATACTGGCCATTCGATCAATGGGGCATTGATATAGTTGGTCCCCTGCCCCTTGCCAAGGGACAAAGACGATTCCTGATTGTAGCAGTGGAATACTTCTCCAAGTGGGTTGAAGCCCAACCCGCGGCGAAGATTAACGACAAGGGCATCCAAGACTTCCTGTAGCGCAACATCATTTGCAGGTTTGGTGTGCCCAGAATCCTAATATGCAATAACGGAACCCAGTTCCAAAGCGCAAGGACTAGGTCATACTGCACGGATATGGGCATCAGCCAAAGATTCGCTTCCGTGGGCCATCCCCAAGCAAACAGATAGGTCGAGGTGACCAACCACATAATCGTACAAAATTTGTAGAAGCGTCTGGAAGCCAAGAAGGGTGCTTGGGTAGAGGAACTTGACGGTGTCCTCTGGGCTTACTGGACCACCCCAAGGCTGCCACGGGTCTAACCCCGTTTTCCATGGTCTACGAATCAGAAACAATGATCCCCGCAGAATTGCTACACCAAATGGAACGCATCTCCAACTATCAACTGGCCAAAAACGCTGAAGACTGTGCCCACGAGGTGGACATGGTTGAAGAACTCCGCAGTCGCCAGAAGCTACAACAAAGGGGTCCGACCCAGAGCTTTCCAAATAGGCGACCTGGTACTTAGAAAAGTTGAAGTCACCAAACACGTGGGTAAACTACAACCCAACTGGAAAGGTCCTTACCACGTATCCGAAATAAGCTGCAACAAGGCCTACCACCTGGAAGACATGGAAGGCAACCCTATCTCCAGATCCTGGAACGCACACAACCTGAAGAAGTTTTATGTTTAAGTTACATCCCCCTTTGTAAATCTTCATGCTTATATGCTGTTTCGGTAATAAAATAAGGATCCCAGTTAAGCAGGATCCCTTTTGTCTTAATCAAGGTCAATCCTCTTAAGATTAGTCTGGTCAATCCGGGCTCGCCTTAAAATTCAGTCAAATTGAACTCGTTCCTAAAGTTCTAAGTGTCATTACACTTAGTAACTTAGAGTTCCTTAGTTATGTCGTGAACCTCATTAAATGATCTAAGCGTCTAATCACTTATCATTTGAAAGTTCAAAGCATGCCAATGATCGAAAATGACCTAAAGATTGGGTCAATATCGAGCCCGAAGGTATACTAGAATACTTGAAATAAAACTTTCCATTAAAAATGAACGGGTCAAGCCCGAAATTACAAATTCACAAGGGTCCAACCCCTCCAACAAAAGCAAAACATCAAAAAACCAATTAAAACTTAGAAGTTGGAAAGTTAAGAGATGGTTCAAGGTGCCGGCGCTTCGATCTCGTCAGAAGGCGTTGGAGCTCGAACATTCAAGGGCTGGGGATCCTCGACCAGTATAGACATTGTGGAACTCTAACCCATTACTTGGGCTTTATTTTCAGAATCAGAACCGACAGGAACCCTGAGTATAGGCATCCGTAGGCGGCCATCACCTCGGCACACTTGTCGACGTTCCCACTGCTCTCAGCTTTGAGGCCTTCCATCAACCGCTTCCGTGCTTCCTCCAAGCTCTGCCACGCAAGCAGCTCCAGATCCTCCACGGTCACCTGCTTCCCATTAGCCTTCATGTCGGCCCAAGTAGTGGCCCAGCCGAAAGGAACCTTCGACCAGTCTGTCTCTTCCTCCTCCTCCTCCGCGACCTCCACTAGAAACGCGACCGCCAACCTATCCTTTTCTTCGATCAAAGGCTTCTCTCTGTCCATTGCTTATTCAAGAGGTTTTAGCCAGTCGTTGAACTCTTCCGGTAACACCCCGGAGTGGAACAAAGCCCCCAACCTAATTTTCTCGGTGCCCAAGAACAGCTCGCGGGGGATAGGATGATGCCGGTGCACATGAGTCAGGCACTTGAAGAACCCAAAGTCTATATCATTAACAGCCACGGTCCCTCCAACTGTCTCGAAGATGTCTGAGTTGATGAAGTCCCAGACCGCCTTGTCCCGGATCGTCGGCAGCAACTTCTCAATGCTCTAGAATGAGCATTCGATCCCGTAGTACCTGCCAACATTGTACCCCACGAGCCAGCCCTCGTCTTTCCCTACTTTGTGGGCCTTCTTACACGCTTTCTCTTGTTCTTTCTCCTTGCTATCGAGAAGGCTGCTGTTGAGGCCAGCTCCAACTCTAACTTTTCCTGCTTCACTCGGAGGGTCACCAGCTCGACCTCCAAGCTCGAATTCTCCACTGTCAAGGCTTGGAGTTACTCATTCAGATCCTTCATGACGGCCTCATGGTCGGCCTGCGACTCCTCCTGTGCCTTCTTTAAGTGCGCACTCGTCTCTTCAACTTTGAGCGTCCAAGACTGTGGCACGCTCGGACAGCAACTGACTTCGTGCCTTGTGGTTGAACTCATTCCTCTTTTCAAGATAATAGAGCGGACAGAGGCCTGAAATGACGAAAGACATCGTTAGTATGGGAAAACAAAAGAACTGACTAAAGAGAACAAGGAGGAATCCGAGCGACGTACCGCAGCATGAAGTCCAGCAGCGTTCCAAACCAAAGTGGCGTCATCCTCTTTTGCTAGCTCCGCATGGTCCGCTGAGGTTTGCAGAGTATAGTAATAAGCCGACAACGCGTCTAGGTCGACTGGATCGGTCGCAATCCTCCTCTCTCGGCCCTTTGAGTCCCGCTCAGGAATGTCGAAGGGGTACCTCGCACTCGCGAACTCGGGGAGGTTGATGATCTCGTCATACTCCTCCTAAAGCATTTGGAACTCCAAAGGGGCGGCCGCCTGGTAGACCGGGATCTTTAGTTTCGCTCTCCGACCGCCGGCCCCCGCAGTCTCGGTCGAGGGTCGACCATCCCCTTGGTCCTCCACCATCTTCTCCTTTCCTTCTTCTGCTCCGGAAGCCTTCTTTAAGGTGGGCCCTCCCTGCTCCGCAGCCTTCCTCTTGCCCGTTCGCTTAGCCCGAGGCACGTTCTCGAGAAGTGGATTCTGCCGCAGGTTCATTTTCTGACCCGGGAGCCCCAGCGACCTCCACGATCGTCCCCTTCTCCTGCGGCTCTTGCGAGCCACCCCCTGTGCCAACGACCGTCCCATCCCTCTACACGGTCGGTGAGA
Source organism: Lippia alba (assembly GCA_037834125.1). NCBI lineage: Eukaryota > Viridiplantae > Streptophyta > Magnoliopsida > Lamiales > Verbenaceae > Lippia > Lippia alba. Next base: position 6,183 of record JBBMKE010128545.1, on the reverse strand, counting down.
TGATGCCATCCCAACGTTGTCCAGTAACCCAGCCCAGTTCTTTAACACGAGCGAGGGTGTGGCATCCGATAACCCTTCATGGAGTGCGACCTGGTCCGCCGAGAGCACCTCAACTTACTCTCCTGCCGCGAACTCCTTCTTCAATTCCTTCTCCCTCTGTTGGGCTTTGTGCTTAGCCGTTTTGCCCCTCGCGAGCGTCATGATCGTACTTGCACAAGAGAAGTGGGTCAGACCCAGAAGAAATCAAATAAATGGTGAAAGTTAAATGAAATGAGTGTGATTGTGGAAACGTGCTTGCCTTGGAAAGATTCACTATGTCATCACCAATCTTAATATTCCCGTGCCCCACTATCCCTGGGGCCAATCCCAAACTTTGGAGCAAATGGGAGTTAGTGAACATATCCCTTTCCAAGGGAGCCATCCGTTTCAAAGCTGTCATCAGCTTGTTGGGCCAAGTCACTCGATCTTTATCCAACCTTGTCTCCTCCACATTGTTCCAAGAGGTGTGCTCCAAACTGTCTCAGCCTCCCGGGAACCTAACAAACACCCACTTGGTTTTCCAATCGACCCCGTGCGAGGTCTTGGGAGAATCAAATAGCTTACACCCAGCCCGGGATTGGAATTTCACGAACCCCCTACGGTTAGGGAAAGTAGCAGCATCGACCGAGGCTGAGAATAGTTCAGCAAAGTGCTCTACACTCTTATCCTAGCCCAGGAACTTCATCAGCACTCAGAAAGCTGTCACCATGGCATGCTCGTTGGGAAGCAGTTGCACCGGGCTTATCTGTAGAGCGTTGACAATTCGACCTGGAATGGCGTCAGAGGCAACCGGAACCCGTACTCAATGGCCTGCAGGGATATGGCGATGCACCCCGCCGGGGGAGCTCCCATGTTCTGGGTCGGTTCAGGGATAATCACGTTGCATTTGTTCTTCGCCTTTCCCCACCCGGTCAGGCAATTCTCTGTCGTATCTCTCTCTGACTTCCTGACGTCAGTCTTGAACTTGTGGTAATACTTCACCGTCTTCTGGGCCCCCTTCTTCTTCTGGCCCCCTCTCTTCCTCGGAGGCGCTCAACCTCCAACCCGAATCCGCTCCCTACTGACATTCGCTCTGTCTCATCAACGAATGCTTCCAACCCTGGGTCCTCATGCGTCTGAGCATGCCCGCTCTCCGAGGCTTCCTCCCTACCCTCCTCCGGCGGCTGAGCCCCGTACGCCGCCACTCTCTCCGCAAACTCTATCAGATCTCGAAGTTCGTACACTTAAAACTCTGAATGGTGGGTACTCTTGGTACGGGCCATGTATGCAAGGATGGAGATGGAAGAAGAGAAGAAGAGAGAAAAGGAAGAAGATCTGGGAGAGTTAGTGCGTACCTTGGGAGATTTCTGGGATAATATGCAAAATACTCTGTGGATTCTCTCTCTATTTGCTCTAGAGTCTTGTCAAGCAAGTGGGAAAAGAGAGAAATCTGGCCTAAGTCCCCCTTTCATAGATAGCAGTTAGGTGTTGAAAAGACCCCTCCTTCAATCGTGGCCCTCCACGATACCTCGCCTCAACCGTTACTCGCTAAGGATCTGCGCACGTTCTGTCCCAGAAACGGCCGCATTAAATGCACCATAAAGAGACGTGTAATGTACCGCCTATTTTCAAAATAATAATCATCACACCAAGCGACGGCGAAAACTTAGCGTTTCCCGCCCACTTCATCAATGCCGCACACGTGACACCCCACCTGTGCTCTCAACCCTCGACCCTCGTCGGTCGGAATCACCTCACTTGATCGAGCCCCGCTCGGTGACCAGCAGGTCGAGACAAACCCCCGGGTCGAGGCCCCGCTGCCCCCGACGCCCCGATCACAAAGTCCACTGGAACATAAATGTACCAACGGACTTGGGAGAAAATATGATAAGGAGGAAATTGGAGCTCCTACATGCCCAATCCAACGTGCGCCGTGTGGCAGCTGATGTGGACAGAGGGACGCTCCTAGATTCTGACCCAGAGCTCGAGCTCGCCATCCACCCACCCCTTAGGGAAATCTGCCAGACTTTATACCTCATGCGGCTAGCTGTCGCGACCCAGGTTCCACACTCGACCGAGCTTGATGGTCGAAACCGACCCATAGCATTCCGTACGTGAGCATTAAATGCAGATTCCCTCCGCCCTCACGTGCATTAAATGCGGCCTCCCAAGGACACTGCTACGGCGTGGCTGCAGAGAAGGTACAACGCTTTCTGCCAGAAAGTACTGTTCCTGTCACCATCTCAGCCCACCTTTAGCAGACCCAGATCCACACTTACTGGGAGGCGTCCTCGCACATAGTTACCACCTATATAAGCCATCTCCACTCAGAGATGGAGGTAAGCTTTTCTCCACCAGGCTTTTCTGCGCACACTGAACTCCTTTCATACTTTCTCGCATTCCCGACCCAGAACAGTCCCTTACTTGAGCATCGGAGTGCCAAAAAGGGTCCAACCCCCACATTCCCCTTTTTGGCCTTTGAGTTCACGTTTGTTCTTTCCCTTTCAGCTAAGGAGAACTTCAGAGCACTTCCACGTTATAAATTCTTGGGTAATCTGGAGTCCTAATCCGCCGTCCAACACATAGCCAGATTTTGACACGATCATCTTGGTGCCGTCTGTGGAAAACTCTGAACAGAAGCCATCTGCTTAGAAAACTTCACTCTCCATTTCTCCCTTCTCTGTTCCATTAACCATGGCCCGCACCAGATATGGAAGAAGGGCTTACGATGAGAATGGTCAGAAAGTCTTTCTTGACATGAGTGCACCAACGGACAACTCAATGCCCCGGCTCTCGGCGCATCTGCCGCCAACGGCGTTCCTATCACGCAAGCACGCATGGTACTCTTGGAGGCGGACCTCACCGCCTACGCCGAACAATGCCGCGCAGAGGCTCTCGCGGCAACTAGAGAGAATAGGGAGCCCAACATGCCGGCCCCCACCAAGGGAAAGTCCGCTAGCCATAACCCCTCAGAATGCCGAGTTCCCAGTGGCCCAGGGGTCGATGCCGACCGTGGCCTATGCTGTCCCACAGCATCCACTGTAAGACAATACTTGGGGATATCCTCCCCAATTTCTTCAGGGCCCGTACCCCCAGACCCAAGCCATATTCCTGGTACCGGCCTTTGGGAGACAACACCAAGTCCATCTTGGTGCTCAAATAGATGAGGGCTATGCCAACAATGGAGCCCAACCAAGAGAACGTCCAGCTCGACCAAGACAAGAGTTGGAAGGAGAGCGCCCCTCACAAATTTACAGAAACATGCGAGAGGACGACCGCGGCGCTCGTCACGTCGCAGGCACCGCAAGTGCGATGGATAGAGGCGCTCTGCTTCCAAGGAATATCCCGTTCTTTGACCGACTGGGCGCTCGGGTCTATCCCGACGCCTACCTGAGAGCCAACCGGGGGCATTGGGTCGGTCAAGCCGACCTAAAAAATCAACTGTCCCCAGACCCCTGCCATGACAACCGCAACAATTACAAGCTGACTATGTCGATCCTCAGGAGGAAGTGTCATCACACATTCCTCACGACCAAAAGGAGCGCCACTGCCCCCATCAAGTGAGGGCTTACAGGAGTGAGAGGGAGGCCAGGTCCCCTTTCTGCTACGCTATCATCGACGCCAACCTTGAGGACAGGGTCCCAACGAATCTTTCCATTTACAGTGGGAATTCCGACCCCATCAAACATTGTTCCAAGTTTGAGGCCCAAGTCAGCCTATACGGCCACACCAAGCTGATTTGGGCAAAGATTTTCGAAACCACTCTCGAGGGCCCCGCCCAAGACTGGTTTGAGAGACTCACCTCCACAGCATCCGAGACTACGATGACCTCTCTTGAAAATTCAAGGACCACTTCTCCTCCATGTCCAAAGTTAAGCTCCCCTCCACCTACCTCTACACTATCGTCCAGGAAGAGGGAGAGACGCTGAGACACTTCTTCTCCCACTTCAATGAGGAGTACTGGTTAAGGTCGAGCACCCGGACATCGACGTGCTTGCCCAAACCCTCCATGCCGTGATTCGACACACTAAGTGTGCCGACGACATGATCCTCAAAGAACCTCAAAATAAGGAGGAGATCATGGTCATCGCGCACAAGTATATGCGGCTGGAAGAGGTCAAGGCCAGCAACCAAGCCCAGGCATAGAGAAATGAGAGGCAAAACAACGAGCAGGCCCGCGACTGCCAGCCTCGATCCGACCCACCTCGTCGGACCCTCCCAGGCTCTCCAACAGAATGGAGCAACGTCTAAAATGGGAGGCATCGTCAAGCAGCGGAGCGAAAAAGCCATACACCTCTTTCGCCTGCCCAATTGAGGAAAATTTTGAAGTCATGGACCGCGGACTGCTCAAAAAGCCCAAGCAGCTGAAAGAAACGAAGAAGGCAAAAGAGTCCGGCAAAAGGTGCGCCTATCACATGCAATATGGCCACTGGGCCTCCGAATGCATCGCCTTACGCGAAGAGATCGAGCGATTAATCCAAGGAGGCCACTTGACAGAGTTTGTCAGAAAGTTAGACGATCGGGCCCAGTAAGCGTTCGATCGCGGAGACTCCCCACCTGCCAGGAGATGGCGCAAGCAACCGCTCGAGAAGACAACTGAGGAAGACCTGCACAACCTACCCACCAACGAAATCTTTATGATAGCAGGTGGACCTACGGGGGGAGATTCCAAAACAGCTAGCAAGCGATCAAGACGGGAAGCCGATCGAGAGCTCTATGGCCCCAGAGAAGTGATGCACATCGAGCCAGACAAACAATGGCTGGAGCAAGAGATTACGTTTAGCGATAGGGATTTTGTACCAGTGATACCACGGGACGACACTGTGCCGAGTTGTCCGCTGGTATTCACGCTCGATGTAGCAAACTGTGTCATTCACAAGACTTTTGTCGATAATGGAGCCTCAGCCAACATTATCTTTTACTCCACTTTACAAAAAATGAACCTGCACGATAAGCTTGATTTTGAACCCATTCAGACACCCTTAACAGGATTCGGTGGGTCGGAAGTTTACTCCAAGGGACGAGTCAAGCTCGTCATCTCCATGGGGAAACTGCCCAAGAGAGCAACCCAAGTGATTGAATTCCTAGTGGTCGAATGCCATTCTGCTTACAACATCATAGTAGGGCGTCCCGCCCTCATCGCGTTCAGAGCCGTTTACTCGGCCTACAACCAGACCCTCAAGTTCCCGACCCTACATGGCATAGGAGAGTTGAGATGCAATATCCCCGAATCCTGGGAATGCTACTCTATCTCAATGGAGAAAGTCCAGCTCCCTAACAAGAAGATTGTACCGCTCTTGCACAGAGATGACTTCATCGACACTGAGTTGGCCAACCCGGAGGACCCTACTGATGAGGAGATGTGTTCAAAATAGATGACCTCCACTATCACTCGAAAGAGGAGAAAGTTGGATGACGGAAAAATAATGGCCACCGGAGCCATCGTGCCCATACAGTTGGTTCCCGGCGACGAGAAAAAGACCACCAACATCGGGGCTAACTTAAAGGGAAAGCAGCAGTGCATGCTTATTCAATTCCTATGACAAAATGCAGGCGTGTTTGCTTGGAGCTCCTCAGACCTGGTCGTTGTTCACCCCAAAGTCATCCAACACCAGTTGAACGTGGACCCAAGCTTCCGCCACTTCAAACAATGCCTCCGGGCTCAAAGCGATAAGCGGAACGAGATAATTGAGCAGAAAGTTAACGAGCTCTTGGATGCGGGGTACATTACACCAGCCAAGTACGTGGACTGGCTGTGCAATGTCGTGCTGGCGGCAAAGACTAGCGGTAAATGACGGATGTGTCAAGATTTCACGGATCTAAACAAAGCCTGCCCCAAGGACCCCTATCCATTACCGCGACTCGACCAGCTAGTAGACTCCACCACGGGCTGCGAACTCTTAAGTATGATGGACGCCTTCCAAGGCTACTATCAGATCTTCATGACCCCGGAAGACAAGAAGAAGACCACGTTCATCGTGGTAAAAGGCATCTACTGCTTCGAAGTAATGCCTTTCGGGTTAAAAAATGCGGGAGCCACCTATCAGCGACTGGTGAACAAAGTTTTCAAGGAAGAAATAGGGAAAATCATGGAGGTGTACGTCGACGACATGATCGTCAAGAACGAAAGTAGAGGGTCGCACCTGAGGGACCTAGGTCGCGCTT
>JBBMKE010128334.1:0-16217 GCA_037834125.1 Lippia alba | reverse complement strand
ACATGAATCGGCACGGCCGACAACAATAATCATAAATCATGCGATGGCACACAGGCCTATTTAAACAAACGATACAATTAAATAACAATGTAATAATGTAAAATGTGACACAAGTGTACATGTGCGACATGAAAGTAAACCTAGATTTGACTCCCGCCTAGCAAAACTGACCTGCAAAAGAAACTGAGGAGTGGGAAAGAGGGGTCAGTCTCTAGAAGACTGAGTGAGCAGGGGCTATATGTATACATAGAAACATGCACATGCAAGTCATAAATCCCGAGCAAGGTTTTATTTGAAGTTAGTTCCCACGAAGGGCATGAAATGACTATCAATGCTTGGACTTTACAACTAAGTCAATTTATAAATACTATCATTAATTGCTTGATTATTAGGCTCGGCTAGTGAGCGTGCACAATTCTCCAACCTTTCTCCGATGTGTACCGTAAACGTGATAATTAATGAAAACGTGATCATGCAAGCATCATCGTTACAATCATTCGTTACGTTCGTTCAATCATGAGATTCATGCATAAAACATTTTCCAACCTTCTTTCCTCGAGTTGATGGACAGGCCTGCAGACCCGAACCATCCGTTCGTTACATATTGAGATGGGGGCTTATGACTCCTACCCGCTCCTTTGCGTGGATAAACCACCCGCTCAAGAATACCCCACCTTCCGGCCACCCAAGTCGGTGAAGGTATTCTCAAAAGGTACTATGTGTAAGAGAGGCTACCCGACAGCCCGATACCGTTCCGGACCTAACCACATATTTCCCTGGGCCCAATAACATGATCGTGACACGCGTTATCTCGCCAAAACATTTAAAATTATTAGTAGTTCAATAATTCATTATAGTCATTTCATTCTTTGAAAATATTTTCTTGAAAATATTTACTCGATAAGGATTTACTCGATGACTTTCTTGAAAACGATACATAAATATAATAGGGTTTTAGGCCAAATCATTTTGCATACGGTTGTAGGGTTTAATACATAACTAGAGCGAAAAACACCCTCATCTGGAATAGCATGAGACAAGAGACATGAGTGATACGGGTGTCTGTTCAATCAGGAAGTCTCCACCCTGGAGAAGAACTGTACCAGAGAGGCAATAATGTGTTCTTGTGAGAAACGACTCAATATGAGACCATATAGGACGCACGACATTCATATGAGGTGTTCGTGACAAAATATGAGATGATATACATGCATATGAGAATTATAAAATGATATGCTATGGCATGATAGTGTCCATGTGTACAATTAATGCTCCACAATCAAATAAGCATTTAATTCAAGTAAACAATTCATATAAATCACATACAAGAGTCCCGGGAGTGAAAGGAAAGTAAGAGAAGGGGTTTTGGTGAGTTTTGGCAAAGGTGAACAATTTTTGGAAGCGCGCAAGCTGTAGGAAAATGGGCACATGTTGAGTTTGAGAAGTTGGAATTGGGTTTTGTTTGTTGGAAATGAAATTATACTCATAGGGCTTTCTAAAAATGTATGGCTCGAATCGTGGTTCAAAGCGAGGTGAAAATGACATAGGTACAAAGTGGGCTGAGTGCAAAGTTTAGAGGAAACGGTGATACCAAAAATAATTGATTATATCTCAAAATCTAGAAAAGATCTTGAGGTGAATCCAATTGGAGAATTTTCTACACTGAAATAGGTTTCTAGCGTTAAAATTTCAGCTAAATCCGAGCATGTTTGGGTGGGTCGCGGCCGCTACAAAAATGCATTTAAAACCAGTCGCGGCTGCGACCTAAAAATAATTAACCTTCGACTTGGGGGTCGTGGCCGCGACCAAAAATGGTCACAAAATGGTCGCGGTCACGACCTTCTGCGCGAGAAACAACAATGGTGATGGGAAAATGGGGTAGGGGCAGAAAATTGGTTCCAGAACGCCGAGGGGACTCCGAGAACACCCAAATATCACATAATAACAACAACAAACAACAACCCACTCAATATTTCATCAATTAATCCACAAAATATACAAACCCACATAATTATACACATATATATACATTCACAAATATGTGCACATATATCACTCAAATCAACCAAGGAATGAAAGGGGTCTTACCGGAGGTGGAACGAGGGTGTCGAGATGAGCTCGTGGTGGTCTTGGATCGTCGGATTCTTGCCGGAGTTAATGGAGCTAGGTTTTTCCCCTTTTCTTGATTTCTTGATTCTTTGAGCTTGGAATGGAGATGAAGAAGAGATGGAGGGAATGTGAGTGGAGTGATGATGAGGAAGATGTTCTTGAAGCTTGATGATGAAAAATCCCAACTCTTCCTCTTGTGTGTGTGGACCGATTCGGGAGGGGAAGAAATAGAGATGATGGAATTTTGTTTCTTGTGAAATGGAGATGAAGATGAAGATGAAGATGAAGATGAAGAATGGGGTGAAGTGATGTAGTTGTTGGGGAAGTATGGTATAAAGTGTATATATGTATGTATATGTGATATATGATAAAATGTAAGAGTTGGTAAGAGGTATATGTATGTATATGTGTATATTGTATAAAGTTGATAGTATATGTATATGTATAATATTTGAATTCTCTTGTTTATGTATATGCATAAGATATAAAAATATGTAAAGATATTATATATAATGTATGAAATGAAATAAATATGTATAATGTAAGGTGTGAGATTTTATGAAATATTTGTATGTTGTGATATTTGTGTGGTTTTGGCTCGAATTAAAATACGATTGGGGTAGAATTAAGTTCCTGAATTAAATAAAAAGGATAGGAGACGGGTTCGAGAATTTACAAACAATAAAGGTTCGAGGCTCGGGAAGGAATAATGTGTACGTGTGATTAAATTAAAATGAACAAACATTAGTTACACACACACGTAGTTATAAATAAATCACGTAAAGAATTAATTAAACATATAATTCACGTAATTCACATAACTCTTGGTCTGACCACACTCGTGACGTCCTACCTGGTCAGTCTTGAAAACACGGGGCGTCACAATGTTACTGCCACTAGGGGTAGCTCCCCACGGCACTGGAGTAAGGAGTTATTATCATATTGGTTTTATTAAAGTATCGGAGCCTTAATCAACTCGGTACTGTTCTACCAAATATTTTAAGGAGTTCGGGTAAAGAGGCCTAGCCTGCAGGCATTAAAAGTTATTATTACAAATGGTTCATCTTTCTATAAATATTCCACATTACCCCTATCCCTACTTTAATAATTATTATGAACCGTTTCATATTTGCTTTATCCTATTGATATTATTATAGATCAAGATCTTCTTGATCCTATATCTATATACATATATCTATACATATATCTATAAACTATCATACCCCTTTACTTAGTCGCTTTGACTAACCCCTCGCCTGTTTTAACTGCATGATTTTAGGAAACGAGCAGAACGACACCTAGAGGTATCTTGAAGCATTAAGGTGTCGTGCTTAATAAGTCAAGACTATCCAGGGTACTCAGTCCATAGCATGTATATATTATGAACAAGCTATCCTTGCTTTTATCTCAGCATGTTAATATATCATATTTCCTTTTAAGACCTTCTTCGGTTAATAATAATAAAGTTCTTGCATTTCGTGTGTACTACCATCCCCATTTATTTGCAAAGTTTCAAATTTCTCTATCTTTTGCTACGTTATACCTTGAGCTCTATTAAGCACCATTTAAACCGTTCGCCCTGGTATTCCTGAGTGTAGGTCTAACCTCCACTTGGGGAGTATTGCGGTGTGTGGGTTGTAGTGCTAGGGGAGGCGCTACAAATCGGGGAGTTATAATTGGGTCTATAATTTTAAAATTGATAAGATGGGTTGTCAAATAACTTATTGGCGTATTTTTTATTTTTTATACTTGACAATTGGCTATTAATTTTTTAGGTTGGTAATTGTGACAATTTATGTTTTTTTAAGGACGATTAATTTATTAATTATTAGTTCTCTATTATTTATTAGTTTATTTCATTGTGGCATAATGACATTCTTTAGTTATTTGACAAATATTATTACAACAAACATTATGCAATGAAGTCCCAAAATTATATCCCATTCCATTACAGCTAAAAATAATGATGTTTAACCTTCTCAGAATACAATATGCAATATAGTTATTTTTTGGGGGGCGGGCATTTGGGTAGTACTTTATAACTCGATCCCAATCCAAAATTATTGTATCGGGATCGGGTACCTTTCCCAAAATTAAAATTTCTTGAAATATCCTGTCTTGATCGGGAAATCCCTGATTAGGTCGGGATGAGGCTCGAATTCTAGACCCGAACGCCTACCCTAGTCTGGATTCCTCAATTCTCATCCTTATGGAACGGATTTGGGCCTTAAATCACTTATTTGACTAAGCAATGGAAGTATCATGCATTTCTCCGCCATCTTCCATCCATTACACACTGCCTTATATTGTCAAAAGTCTTCTTCCATATCAATGACCCTGTTTCATAACACAACAGATTAGTTCAGTTCCATGAAGTGCTCATCGCTCGGATTACCATCAAAACTCCTCTCCTCATTCCCTACACTTTGTTCAGCCTCTTTAACTCTATCAAATGTTCCCGAAGAAATCTTTGTTCCAACATTTAAGGTGTTGGTTGAGATGACCAAGTTTTATGTGAGGCCTTAAGAGACCTAACAGGTTACCTAGCCATTCTGAAGTACTATGTATCAACTCCCCAATGTTTGGGTGCCGAACCTACATATCCTAAAAATGGAATGATGGAGGATGTCGATTCTTGCAATTATCACTAAGGAAGAGCAAATGATTGTGGTCAGAATTGCCCCGGGCTAAGTGCTTAATGCTCGTTTGTGGCCATATATCTGCCGATTCTTTCGATAATTAATATGCTATTCAACTGTTATCATATCCTGTTCCTCGACCAACTGAGCTTTGAGCTTCCGAAGTGTGATCTATTAGGTTACAGTTTTGTATAAAGTTATTGAATTAAGATATCACCGAAAGATTTGGTGAGTTTCCGCCTTGGCGTTCCTCAATATGAGTAACTATATTGAAATCTTCGCTTACTAGCCACGATTTTGTGGGTACCTGTTGCCCCCTCAAATACTCTCAATTTTCTCTCCTGCCTAAAGTAACAGATTTTTGCATATATGATAGGGAGCCAAATAAGACTATGCCGATTGTGATTTGTAAGACTCATGTGTAGGAATTATCAGTTGTCCCCTATTACATTGATCGTGGTATCTTGTTCGCTTAAGAACCAGATGTGATTAGAGATAACATATAGAAAATTTAATTTTCAAGTAATTAACATCTAAAGGGACCATCAACTTCAGAATAGCAAGAAAATTATATTTATTTTTCTTTCGATAGTCCTCTAGGATACTTTGTCGGCCATTTTTTCGTATCCCCTTTATATTCTAAATTAGACCTTGTAGCATTATGATTGACCCAGATTAATGTTCGATGACCTTGTTATCCTTTTAAGGGCATCAATAGTTGTAGGTAGATTCTTTGTTTTCTTTAGGCTCGTGGCTATAGTTAAGATGTCATTGTCCAAAGAATTCAATCACTGAAAAGTGGTTTAGATCATTTGCATTTCTGCATCATCCTCGTCAGATTCTTGAGAACCATCGATTTTCTATTTAATCTCCTAATCAGGTGGGAGATGTGTCATTCATTCTGCGTGCCTTTCATGCTCCATTTGGACTTGACGGTGCTATTATTTGTGGTCCCCTGAATAGGCAGGACAATTTCAATTGCATCTAGGTTCTCCTTCTAGGCTATATTGTTCCCTGTGCCCATACACTGTGGGGGTTTCTGTTTTGTTGTACAATCGCCTCTCTTGATTCTCATTTGTGGCCAAAGCTTGTGCACTTTGTGTAGTATCCTTTTCGATGACCTGGTTTTCTGAATTCTTTTGTTGTCCAGTGTTCGAGCTCCTTTTTTACAAATGAAAGTTTATTCAGCCTATGTCTTAGTGTCTGTTGGCTTTTTTTACTATCCCTTAGTTTGTATTCAACTCATCTTTTGACCCTTGACCTTATTGTTGGTTGTTGTGTTGCTTTTGTTTGCCCTTTTAGTTATTTGAGCCACTAGGGCGTGTAACATTCACACTCTCTCCTGGTTAGGAACAGTGCCTTAAAGCCGACTTATTATGTTCACTTTATTTATTTCCATAGAAAACATAGACAATCTTTGAACAGTAATAAGTGAAATAATTTGATTTCACTTCTTTATATGTGCTTTTGTGTATTATTAGTATTTACTTTATGTGCCATGAATTAGAACTCCCCAAGTCTATAAAATTTTTAGCATTTTGTAATTATGGAGTAATGACACATGATAAAAATCGTAATCTAAGATGGATCGGGCATTACTCCAAGTCAATAAGTAGAACAAATAGTGGGTGTGTTAATTAGATTAGATTGAGACTTGCTTGTGGAATTACATCCTTGAAAAGGAATCATCTTGTTTCATGGGATGACAAAGTGCATGATGGATGCATTCCTGTTGTGATTGGCAGAGAGGTTCTTTCGAGTAATTCGTTGTTCGGTTGCGGTCACACACCTATTGTTAGAATATGGTCATATAATCTGTGAGCTAATTAATTAATAAGAATATTAATTAATAGGTTCACTGCTAATCGAATAATGAACCTATAGGGTCACACACAAAAGCCCGGTCATGGGGTATAAACATGGTTGATTAATTGGATTGATTGAACCAACTAATGTAGCCGGATGGGGCCACACATGTGTCACATGTGTGCGGTGGAGTCACACACGTGGCATGTGTCACACATGTGAAAGTCTTTTATTTAATTATATGATATAATTAATTTTGAGCTTTAATTAATTAGGAATTAATTATAAAGCCCAATCTAAAATAAAGAAGCCTAATAAATATTATTTATTTATGATATAAATATGACATCATCCAAATTTATATGTTTTAAGAAATAAATAAAGGATATTATCATCCTATCTTGGGTTATTTGAGAAATAAGTGAGAAGATAATATCAAGACTTATTTATTTATAGAATAAATAATTGAAAATATTATCAAATTGTTATTATCATAAGTATTTGTTTATGAATAAATATAAAGATAATATCAAGTTATTATTAACATAAGAATTTATTGATGAAATAAATATAAAGATCATATCATAAAATATTTATTTATGAAATAAATAATGGATAAAGATATAAGTTATTTATTTATTTCTAATATCCTAAAGTTGTCGGGATAATTATACTAATGAATAATACGATTATTAATTAGTTATATTGTATTATCTCATTACGTAATTAAGGAAAGATAAGATTTTTTCTAACATAAAAAGAATCGTTATTTTGTCTTAGCCAGATAAAAGAGAAGAGACTCTCTCTTTCTCTTAAGACTGATATTCAAGAAGTGACAAATTCTCTCCATTATGCGGAAAGAAAGAAACGTTCTTAAGGAAAAACTCCGATCTTTATACAAAAAAAATAAAATAAAATTACATTCTCCCTATTTTGATCGTGATCGAAGTGGGTCTAGATACATGTGGAGGGATTTTACGTTGGAGTCTCGAGGAGGAGGAGGAGGAAGAAGAAGGAGTCATTCGAAGGGCGTTGATTCTTTACCGCTTAAAGGTTGTTCTATATTGGCGATCGAACATCTCAAGAAAGATTAAACTTAACGTAAGTTTCAATCCTCTTCTATTTTAGAGTAGAAATTGCAAGCTTCCCAGTCCCTTGTTCGGAAAATCTTTTAAATTTTCGCTGCTTTACTCCCATATTTTCCAACACTCCTTTTGTGTTTTTCTTGTATTATCGCGTATTCTTCATTAGTTCCCGTTATGTCGTCTGATATATTCTTTCAACAAAGTAACATTCATCGTCTTTATATCCACCCTTGAGCACTTGATATCGTATTCTAGTAGGCGTTCACAGATGATATCCTGAATCAATATGCCACTGATACGTATCCGTATCCCAAGAGACTTAAGAGCAGTCTCGGGCTCGTAAGAAAAGGGATGAGAAAGAGATAATCTGGTAAGAGAGAGCGATTATGGAAAATTGAATTATTATTGCTGATAACCAAAACAACTTAATGCCAACTATATATAATTAAAAGACACCCTAAATTACTTGACTCTTAGAGTAAACGATTATGTAATAATAAAGACGCTAATCTACCACTAAATAGAACCCTATAATTATATTAATCTATCCAATCCCTATTCTTACTGAGACGGTGTATCTCCATCCACATCATTCCTTTGCCCATCAAGGATCACCTTATCCTCAAGGTGGAACTTGAGAACAACCCGTTGAACATTGCCCACCAGTTCCCATCAAATGGCGTCAAGAGACACATGAGGAGTTGTTTCTCAAATTACAGAAGTTGACTCTTTTGAAATTGGTTGCCCCGAAGTTGTTTCTAAAAGCACATAATCAATTACTTGTTTTTCCACATAAGATCCTCCTCCCTTTGCATTCTCAGCTCCCACATAATCATTACTGTTCGAATTTTCGTCACAATGATCGACATCTTTGTTAAGAGCCATTTCAGTTTGGTCATCTTTAACTGCATGAGTATTTTATTCAGATACCATTTCAACAGAGGAAATGTCGTTAGATTCCACCACACACTTTAGATAATCCAACACCGATCTCGTCTCCAATCCCATATGTTGCAACTTCGCTAAAAATCCGAAATAATACACATAATTCAGCGGGTCGAAACGACACATAAACTTGGGAATAAAGTCCTACCAAGAGTCCAATAAGTTATTGCGTTGACGCCATCGAAACCAATCAAGGGTTGGTCCCTCCAACATCAAACCAACAGTGTCCAATCGAGAGTCTTTTGGAATGCTTTAGAATACAAAGTATTCATGGGCCTGAAAAAGCCATCCCGGTGGGTCGTTTCCGTCGCATTTAGGCATCTCAATCCACAACTTAGTTATTGGATTGGGATTCAAGGTTAGATGGGCTTCAGCGTACAGAATCGCACTGGACAGTTCTGAATTTGCTCGCGATTTCTCCGCTCGCGAAAGGTAGACTGTCAAGTCGTGTTGTAATTTTTGCATTGTTTGATTGAATTGTTGCAACGCCGCGGTGTGGGAAGGTATATGTCCAACAATTCATTGTTGGAATTTTTGAAAACTTGCCTCGCTTTGTTGTTGGAATTTCTTACAACTTGTCGTGCTAACGGAATCCGACATCATGCACTCTCAATGAAAGCACCAATGATACGTATCCGTATTCCAAGAGACTTTAGAGTAGTCTCGAACTTGTACAAAAAAAGGGATCAGAAAGAGATAATCCCGTAAGACCGACGGTCGGTGAAACTTAGGGAGAAAGGAATATAGACAGAGAGATTATGGAAAATTGAATTATTATTGCTGATAATGAAAACAACTTAATGACAACTACATATAATTAAAAGACACCCTAAATTACTTGACTCTTAAAGGAAACGATTACGTAACTAATAAAGACGCTAATCTACCACTAAATAGAATCCTAAAATTATATCAATCTATCCGATCCCTATCCTTCTCTTCTGGAGTATCTCCGTCCATATCATCCACCATCATGACCCTAGGGTAATTTGATGTTCCAGTGGCTTGCGCACCCAACTCCAAACAAACCCTAGCAAATTAGGGTATGTTTGCATCACAATGACTCTTCAATAAAGTGAGCAACATCATATAGGCCCCTAATTGAAGAACAGTGTTCGCATACCTGGAAATGAACCCAAACAGGAACCACAGAAGACTCTATTCGGGGGTTAAAATTGGGGACCATTTGTTCTCATAGGATAACCATAAAAAGAATAATTTTCCAAATCCATAGTTTTGTAAAGTCTTTATCACAATTTAATCATATTAGAACATGTTTCTTATTAATGAACCTAGTTTGAACTCACCAATTAATTCAAGCTCCATAAATAATTCGTGCAGGCGTGCCATTGAAGGATAACCATGCGAGAACATACAACAAGGGCGTGTTTGTATGATTGAGATAACCTTGGAATTTATGCATCCGAAAACTGGATGTGCACTAGACGATTCCTTTCTGAAGCCATGTAGTATTTGTTCCTTTCATTTGTTCTACAGAAAACGTGCACCCTACTCCTTTGGATTGTTTGTCGGCAAGTAGCATTGCCTCTATCAAGGTTACGAGCTCCAGCCATATATGATTGCTGTCCCGTTGTTAGGGCCGACCTATAAGTCCTCACAGTCCCGTTGTTGTTGGCTCTCTATTTCGTAGCATGGAATATCTGATCTTCCGATTCATTGGATCGTGTGCTTGTAGTATCCTTCTCGGTGGGCGACAGCTCCTTCATAGGGAAAACCTAGGCATGAAATCAAAGAAAAAAGAAGAGATAAGAGAGAGTTTTGTTGTTTCTCAAATTCACTTTAATATAAGACATTTTACAATTAAAATAAGTTTAACTAATTAAAAAACTTTAGAACTACCCCAAGGCCCAAGTTAGTATTCAGTCAAATTGGAACTATATCTTTTACAAAGTTGTTTATTTCACTAAAACGTAATTCAATAGATTTTGGTTAGTAAAATAAAAAAATTGGGCTAATTGCTCAAAAATAGAAAATGACTTATTTACATTAGTTGTTTGAAATAGGCAAATTAACAATGACATTTGCACAAAGCTAATATCTTATACTTATTCATACAAATCTACCGGGCTTGCTCTTAAATTATAAGTCCATCACCCATTAAAGTAAATAATTTATTATGAGTTGCAAAATAACCCACTCATCCTAATATATAGAAATAAACAATTTCACTATTTCTATATTTTAGTTACATAATTAGCACATTTTCACTATTAGTATGTGATAAGTTGCATCATCTTATATATTTGCGCTATACACAAAGAGGATATATTGAAAAAATATCTAACATTTCATAATATTTTTAAGACTTTATCTATGCTTAGGAAGTTATAACATGTTTGAAATAAAGTTCTTAGCCAAACTACAAGACAAAATGTAAAGGGCGTGGTTTGACTTTGCATAATTGAGAAATTTGAAATAATTAATTAATGTTTTAAGCTTACAATAACAAATTCATTATATTTATCTGATAAATAAATACATATTAAACTTTTTAATTTTTTGGATCTCATTACAACCAAATAATATTTGTCCAGTTATCCGTGGAGCAAAAAAAAATATATTTATCCAGTTATCCAAGTAAATCATCAATTTGTTTTTCCATTAATTTTAATTTAATTTTGTGTCTCAAATTAAAAAAACTTCGAGTTTGCAAATCAAAATTAATAAATACATAAAATCTATAATGTAATTCTGACCCAAGTTTTATATTTTTTGTGTAATTGGTAGAAAATTAAGAAAATATAACAAATCAAATGATAAGTGTAATACACTAATCGTTTTAGAATGTTTACTTTCTTGGTTTATTATCTAGTTATATTTAATATGACCATGTTAAAATTTTGTTAAATACCCAATTTAATTTGTTTACTGCAATAGATTATCTTGGTTAGTTAAAAACCCCCTTTTGAAGTTGTTAATTAGCTTAGTGCATTTTTATATTTTTTTGGGCTTTGTCAATAGCATAGGGCCCTTATAATATTTTAGTAAACATAAAAATAGTTGTGTTAAATAACTAATACATACATTTCTAATAAAGTAAACAATCTCTTAATTGGTTAGACTCCGTTGAATCCGAGCTAAAATTTTTTAATATTGAACATACCTAAGACAACACAAATATTAAAAATATACATATTTTTTGAATTTATTGTATGACAAGAACAACTTAAAATGTCGCTACGTTATAGTATAATTGCGGCTTCGATCACGTATATTTTTATACTAGTGTATGTCCAGTGCGATGCACGGTATTAGTATATAATATAATTTACCATACTTGTATGATTTTAGTAAATTAAAATAAATTTAAAATGAATAGTTAAATCATATAAAATGAAAATAACCTATGTGATACATATTTTTTATAAATAATAAATGAATTATTATTAAAATCAAATTCAATTACTTTAATATACTTAATTATGAATTGTATATTAAGTTAATTATTTTCTGATTATAAATAGTGAATAAATAAAACTCATGTAAATATTATAGTCTAATTAGATAGGTTAAAATATGTGATAAATTAAAAAAATAAATAGTTTAGATATTAAAGCAGTATATATATATTAAAATTCTAGCATCTCATCCTGTGCTATATACATATTTATTATAACTATTATTATATTTTCTAATATATAAATAGTGACTTTTATATAATATTTTTTTTACAAAGTAATAAATATTAAATTGACGACTAACTATACTGATTCGGCAATTTATAAAGTATGACATATGGCACAAACACATGAGGATTTAATGGCATGTGACAGCCACAATCCATCGAGCACTTCAAACGCCATATCACTCCGAGGCCAAAATCGACCTCCAGAGTGTTGGATATATACGTTATATATATAATTAATTAGTTGTGGAGAATTAATTAATGCATATATAAATGCATGTGAAGAGTTCTTTGGAAAACTAAGTCTTGGAACTTGTCCCACATTGAATAAATAACATATTGCAGACAACTTTATATATTAAAAGGTTGTGTATGTTATTAAATTATGTGGCTCAAGAGAGGACTAATGGGCTCACTCGCGGTGCGGTGCACTGCACCGCCCGCGCCTGCGCACGCGCACGGACTCGGGCACGGGCCGGGGCCTGGGCCGTGGGCCGTGGGCCGGGCATGGGCGAATGTGGCATTTGATGGCGCACTTTGCACTTCGCACGTGCGCATCGTCGCTAGGAGCTTGGAGCCTCGCCTCCGAGCCCAGAGCCCTTCTTTTTGGGCCAGAGCCGGCCTAGTCCAGTCCAGAATTTGAAATTCTGAACCAATGTCCAGATTCATCCAATTCAGTCCGTTGGAGAGACATAACTCTGCCAGATAGTGGACAATTAAGTGGCAATATTCAGGTCATTAACACCTGAATTGACCCATTCAAATTCTAACGTTATTTTTGGCAGCTATATGTATCTCCTTCCCCCTCACCTGAAAAATACAGCAAAACCTCACCTGAATTCTGGCAAATTGCTATTGTCTGAATTCACCAAATACCAGCTTGACATATATCCTAGAAGTAAATCGTCTACAACCTTTAGCAAACTCAGACGAGTAGGGGCGATTAACACTTTAAGGACAAGAAACTCCTGTGTCATTCTGATCCCATTTCATACTTTCTCAACATCTTTTCGATCTTGTCCAATATAAGTTTTGAATTAATCTAAGTTCTAACACAGATTTATCTAGTTCTAACTTCAAACAGAACCTGTAAATACTCAAATCTCATATTATCGGTTAAAGTATTGAATTTAAAATATGAAGTTTATTAGTGATATCATAATTTAGATTTACACGAAGTTGTGTCGCCAAAAGAAGCCCTCAAGTACTAGCGAGTAAAAAGTAGACATGGTGGGATTTAGGACTAAGGGAAAATTGCAAGAGTGAGACTATAATTATTGTTAAGTTATTTAAGGACATTAAGTGGTATAGTAGTTAGGTGCTGGTTAAAAGATCCTTTCCCTAAGATAATAATTCTAGTTAGAAATCTAATTTGTAGCAAAATTTCCACTTCATTGAAGAGAAAATTTCCAAGTAAAGAAATGGAACTTGATACAAAAGTCTTGAAGGGATTTTCATGAATATTAGAAATGAAAAGTGGTCTCCCAAGATATCTCCCCAAGTTGCTGCTATCCAAATTAGCTAAAGAATGAGCTTCCAAATAGCCTTCTCCGGCCAACAGGGGTTGGCCAAGCGGTTTTGAGGGTTCTTTCTCAAAGGTAAGACCCTGTGTTCGAATTTCTCTGACCACTTAAGGTGTGTGCGTTAAACACAAAAAAATAAATAAAAAAATAGTCATCTCTCGAATATTAGGACATAAACTAAAAATACGCACTTTAAAGCCAGTTCACGGCCGTGGATTTCCAAGAGCAAACAGTTCCACGGTCGTGGATCCTTAAAATCATCAAAACGCTTTCTTCATGATCATCCACGGGCGTCTATGATTTTACACAGCAAGGTCCACCCCCGTGGATCTCTACTAAGAAGTTACTGAACATAATTCCACAGGCGCGGATTTTTCAAAGTACAATTTCCACCCCCAAGGATCTCTCCTAATTTGTTTCTGATCCTCTTTCACAAGGGTTGAACTTCACAGTTCAAAACTTCGATCCCCGTAAATCCTTCAATTCAGCCCGAACCTGATCGTTTCGCTCCATATTGTCCCCGTGTTCTACTTCTACGGCACTATCACCTGAAATGGAGCAATAAGACACCAATAAGCACTGAATAATGGACAAATATTTAAAATAATAAAGCTCAACGGCAGCGAAACTACAATTTAACATTAAGGATCACACACTCATCGCTAGATTACGGTAGTATTATCTATGAATTAATTAATTAAGGATATTAATTAAACCAGGTTGTTGCTAATTAAATAATAAATTTAGAGGGTCACACACAAATGTCAAATTACAAAAAAATTAACTGAATTAACAAAATGGTTAGACAATTGATCACATTGGCCCACACGTGCGTCGGCCCTATGTCACATGAGTGACACGTTTAATGTATTTAACACACTTTGTTCAAGACCAGACAATTGCTATGTAATGGATGTCTATACCAGATAATACTTCTGTTTATTCATCTCAAGCTCTATAATTACCAGAGCTCCACACTGTTTTCACATTAATAGAACAAATCACCATTGGTACTTGCACATCATAAAGATTAACAAACCCAAAAGCATTGCAAGTATTGAAGGAGAAGAGACGGGGCCCGCAGACAGCAAGGTGACTAATTAGTGGGATTTTGGGGCCATATATGATGCCAGACTTCATACGGCCAACTCATTTATATTCACACAAGATTCAACATGGCAGCAAACTCATAAAGATCCATGGCCTATTGGTGTACAATGTACCAAAAAGTAATCATACAGTAGGAACCGTAGCTGAGTAAAGTCTTATAAATCATCTGCTCCTCGAGGGCTAATATACCGGAATGAAAATCTACAACTCTGTCTACGCTACGCATACAATACAAGCTGCAACAGTTAATCTATGAATCACTGCAGAAAAAAGGCTTGCCCAGTATTAACATTTAACATTAGATTACAGATGGCTTGACGTGAACACATATAATTACGAAAAGGTATAGATGAAGCTGAAGGTGGTTAGTGTGTAGTGTACACCTATCTTCATGTAGCACTTGTTCTAGGCTGCCTTTACAGCTTGGTTGGAAGATTTATTCTCATTCTTCTCGGGATCAGCTTCATCCTCTTCATCGTCCGCGTCGTCAGCATCAGCTAGTTTTGTGAGTTCATCCTGAATCATCACCTTTATTGATGATTTTCTTGGCGTCAAATCTGTATTGAAACGCTTGCCTGCAATATTAAAATGAGATATTTCAAGCTAAAATGAGCGAGAATTTAAACGATGTTTGGTTCTGAGGGACAAATATGCTAGAAAGATGGAATATGCCTTTCATAAGATGGTTAAAAAGGGAAAAAGAAAAGGATAGCCAACAACAAGAAAAACATATAATTACATTTGCACATCTCATTTTCTTTCTTATCCATCACTTCTATATTTCAAATTTTACCATGTCTTCTCAATATGGTAGAATCACTATTTTTCTTAATCACCAAAGTAGAAGATTTTGGTTTTTCTTTCACTTCAGTTTTATTTTGCTTATCAAAATTCTGAAACCCAACATAGTGGTAATGTTAAATCTCATGGGAAGAACATGAAACACTTCGATCTATTTCAGATTTAAATGGAATGTCAGAAACATAATAAGGTAAGAGTTAAGAAGGGTAAAAGAGACACAGATTACAAAACAAAAATTAAATGTGAACATACCAAGAAGCTTCAGGATGTCGGTGAAGGTAGCCTGCAAAACAAAAGGGTTACAGGGCTGTTAAATAAAGAACAGAAACAAAATTGTACTAATTACATAACAAGAAATGATGACTAAACGACACTTCATCCACAAAATTCTTAATTATCACGTTACAACTTAAACAAGAATCATGGTAAAAAAAGACGCATGATTCTAAGTTACACATAGATTCAAAAGAGATTAGTTTCATCCAAAAGAATTTGGCACAATCTAATAAAAAACTATATGATTCATATGTAGGGCAAGAAGTACGACGAAGAA
>JBBMKE010128228.1:0-16220 GCA_037834125.1 Lippia alba | reverse complement strand
AATTAAGCCATACTTCCAGCCTTAACAAGAAAGTCGAGGTCCTCCAAGTCCAAAAGAAGACCGTTCTAGATGAGAAGAGAAGGTCGAAGAGACACAAACGGATGTTAAGGTGGAGCTGAGGAGGAGCAAGGCGGAGCTCAAGGAGAGTGAGTAGGTTCGCTTGGAGCTGAGTGTAAAGCTCGAAGAGTTGAGCTCAAAGCTCGAAGAGTTGAGCTCAAAGCTCGAAGAGTATGAGTGCGGCGCAGCGGATCGAACTCTTGCTGATGTGGTTGATGGGATTAAGCGCTTCCAAAGGAGCCCTGTATTCGAGGTAGCAAGCGCGATTATCAGCTACCCTCTCACTCAAGAAGCATTCGATCGCTTCCGTTTTTAGCTTGACCACCTAGGGGCCATAAATGAGGATGTGGATGTAGATGACATTGGCCTTGACAAAGATAACGATATGAGACCTATCCTCACCAGTAGGCTAGGGTCGGGAGAGAATGTCCTCCACAACCATGAATTTGGGTTTGTCTTGGCTAAGCTCGATGCTATAAAGGCCACCAAGAAAGGGGCTACTGAGGAAGCCGCTGCCGAGAAGGCCGCTCACATGGAGGGTGAGGGTTCTTCGGTTGCAAGGAGTGCTTAGGGTGAGCATGATGGAGACGAGCAGGCTCGTGGAGAGCGCGTCGTCCATGATGAAGCCGTTGCTGAGGGAGCAAGCGCTGCTGATGAAGCCTTTCTAGATCGCCTTGCCTGGGCTTATCTAGTGGAACCTCATCTTGGTGCTGCGCGGACTGACGGTGAGCCTTTTCATCACGACGTCGTGTGGGTCGACGATGGGCCTCGTCCTGTTCGCTGACCTGAGACCCCTCCGCGATTTTGCTCGGAGCAGCGTCAAGTTCTCATTCTCCGGTTCCAATTGGGTGAGACGGTCATGCTCTCTCTCCCCCGCTCGATTTCCATTACGTGGAACGGGGTTGAGAGGATCCGGCTCCTCCCTATTCCCTTCCATGGGCTGTTTTCCATCGCATCGTACAAAAGGGACTTGATCTCCTCCGCCCGATTGAGGAGGATCTTGCACTCGGCTCGGTCCCGCTTCCGTCGGATTAGCCCCGTTGTGCACAAGAGGCTTCACTGGTAGCGCCCGATTAGCAATGCGCTCCGCTCCGCTCGTGGGGATGGTGATGCGGGGCAGAGCAAAGGTGGCTTGAACTCCTCCAAACTGGGCTTGTGTTCCAGCTTGAGTCCCCCAAAACGGATTGAACATAAATGGGTTCATCATCATTGGATTCCAACCCGTAGAGATATTCATCTAGCTCAGATTAACTCCGGGACTGAATGCAGGCAATCCTTGCGTAAATGCTCCGAAACTCGTAGTTGTTCCGGTGCGGTGCCCTTTCCGTGGAAATGTCGGCGGGAGGTTGTGTAACAGATCGATATTCGGTCGGCTTGCTTGAGTCGGAGACAATCTGGGCAGCAAGCTAGAGCTTCGCTCGCCGCGATTACGGTTATCAGGTCCAGTCAATCTTTCAAATAAAAACTCAGAAAAAAACTTGAAAAAGAATTGGGGAAGGTGGCCTTCCCACAGACGGCGCCAAACTGATGATGCCGAAAATTGGTTCGTCGGAACTGGAACGGGATCGGCTCCAACCTTCAACAGACCAGCCAATAGTGGGTTCTTTGACCTGCTAAGAATAGCAACAACGTGAGAATACCAGGCGGGAGGTGCTTCCCGCGTTGGCACTCCGACGCTCAAGATAGTGAGATTGTCGAGGTGGGAAAGATGATCGGCGAATTTGGTAGCAGTTCAGTATAGTATATTGTGCGTACCTCGTCTGATGAGAAAAATATTATTTATATCTTCCCGATTAGGTTTAGGCGCGATCCCCGCGAGATCGTGTGATAGTGGTTTGAGAGTCCTCTTATCGTGGGTAACTGTCGCGTATCTTGCTAAGGAGGCGACATCTCAAGAGAAGGTTGTATCTCCCTTAGGAGGCTGCATCTCAAGAGAAGGTGGTATCTCACTTAGGAGGTGGGATCTCACTAAGGAGGCGGCATCTCAAGAGAATGTGGTATCTCACTTAGGAGGTGGGATCTCACTAAGGATGCGGCATCTCAAGAGAAGGTGGTATCTCACTTAGGAGGTGGGATCTCGCTAAGGAGGCGGCATCTCACTTAGGAGGTGGGATCTCACTAAGAAGGCCGCATCTCAAGAGGAGGTGGGATCTCGCTAAGGAGGTGGGATCTCGCTAAGAAGCGGGATCTCGCTTATGAGATGGAACGCGAGAGCGGGAGCGTGAGTGAGGAGCTCGATGCTGAGTGCAAAAGTAGGAGCGGGTGCCTTAGCCAATTTTGGCACTATCAGTATAATATTAGTAGTAATAATAGTGATAATAGTATTTTTAATAAAATTAATTATGTTTAACTAATAATAATAATAATAATGATGATGATAATACAAATAATAATAATAATAATATCATACTAATTACCAATAAAAATAATGCTAATAATATAATACAACTAATGATAATAATACTAATAATTATACGAATAATAATAATTATAATTATAAATATAAAAAATTATAATACTTACAGAAATAATAATAATAATAATAATAATAATAAAAGTAATAATTATACAAATACTAATAATATTATTATTATTAGTAATAATAATAAAAGTAATAATTATACAAATACTAATATTAATATTAAACTAATAATAATAATAATAATAATACTAGTAAAATAATAATGCTAATTGTAATAGTAATACTAGTAAAAATAATAATAATAATAATAATAATAATAATAATAATAATAATAATAATAATAATAATAATAATACTAGCAATTAAAATAATACTAAAAATAATACTAATGGTAATTGAAATAAATAATATTATTAATAATTATAATTCTAATAACAATACAAATAATAATAGTGATAATACTAATAATTAAAATAATACTAAAAATAATAATTAAAATTATAATAATACTTAATACTAAAGATAATTAAAACAAATAATAATAATAAGACTAAAAATAATAATAAAAATAATCTAATATTAATAATAATAGTGATAATAATTATATTGTCAATTAAATTAATAATGTTCAACTAATAATAATAAAAATAATAATAGCAGCAGTAGTAATAATAATAATAATAATAATAATAATAATAATATTAATAATAATAATAATAATAATTATTATTATTATTATTATTAGTAATAATTGTGATATTAGTAATACTAATAATAATACGAGTAACACTACTAATAAATAATTCAATCTAATAATTAAAATAATATTAAAAATAAAAAATACTAATAATACATTAATGATAATTAAAATAAATAAAAATAATAATATTTATAATACTACAAACAGTAATAATAATACTAAGAAAACTAATAATAATAATAATAATAATTAAAATAATACTCAAAATAATATTATAAAATTAAAAAAAATAGTAATAATAGTGCTATAATAATATCATACTAATACAAATAATAATAGTACTAATAATTTTAATAATAATAATAATAATAGTGATAATTAAAATAAATAATAATAAAATAATAAATGTAGATGCTAATAATAATAGTGATAATTCTATAACTAAAACAATGCTCAAAATAATAAAAATACTAATAATACTAATGGTAATTAAAACAAATAATAATAATAATAATAATACAATAATAGCGATAATACTATAATTAAAATAATACGAAAAATAATAAAAATACTAATAATACTAATGATAATTATTAAAATAAACAATAATATTAATAACACTAACTCGTGGAGAAGAGAGGCGTATGAACCCTAATTTGGAGTTTTTTTGGGAAAAATATGTCCTAAACCCAATTTCCCATTCTTTTTGAAACGGCTGCATTTTGGCTCCATTGGACAACCTTGCGGGCTGAAAAATTAATCCTAGCGGGCCACGTTTGTCACACGTGATCTTTTTCATCCAATAATTAACGGAAGTTGGCCGAATGACTAAATGTGAGATTTTTGGCAAACACAGATGATGCATTTTGAGAAAAGTGAAAAGTTCAGGACTAAAAGCGAAAAATCCCATATGTAGAGAATGAAAAATGATATTTTCCCTTAAAAAAAATTATGTATTGAATTTAACATGACTTAAAATAAAATAATAGACTTTATTAAAAAAACAACATAAGAAATTAGTTGACTGTCCTTCAGCTGTGGCGCTTGTGAAGAAATTAGAAACAGAATACACTACCGTTTGAATCCATTCTTCATGGGATGAAACAAGTGGGAAGGTACTCATAAGATAGTGGCAGCTCTCCCCAATAAGGTACGTCAAACTAACATTTATTTAGAGATGCAAATACATGTTTTGCTATGGTTTAAAGCAATTTATCTTAAAAATAACTAAAAATAATTTTTAGTAATGCTTCGTCAACTTCTTTTCATTTTTAAGCTACTATTAATTGTGTATGGATAAATATACGCTCATGCAGAAATACAATATTTATTTGTATCTTCTTCCATTACTCTCTTAGGATCTTGTTAATTCGCCAAGCAATTCCTTTGTGTCAAAGTAAACCATATATGGAAGTCTAAAATATAGTTTCTTTATTATAAAATGTACTCCAGCTTCACTGCGCTTTCAGCTTAATTAGTTTCTTCTCTGTTTACGTTTTCCGAATTAATCATTATTAATTTATTATTTCTATCAAAATTTCTCAAAATAACCGTACTAAACAACTAAAACGATTTATCAAAATTAATATGAAGCCACTGCTGCCATTAAAAAATATAAATAATATTGCTAGTGTGATGATTTCAGTTCTACACATAAAATTTTTAACAAGAAATATTTTAGTTCCTAATTCGATCTAATGAATTAGATGCTGGTAAGAGATTTTTTTTTTAATTTTAAATTAAGAATGATTCATATCAGAATGTAACTAACTACAAGAATTTTAAATTACTCTAATTTATGTTTGCATGCATGCAACTAATATTCCTGCAGGAGTATTCCACATGACTTCGGTCATAGGTGGGCCTAAATGCTAATTTACGATCAAGAAATAGCGAAAAATAGAGTTTAAGTACTTGAATTAGATATAAGAGAGAACAAACCAAACAATTAATTCAATACATTTAAAAACTTAATTTCAAATTCATCAAACAAAACATGAATTCTTTCTTTTTCTAAATCCGGCATTTACAAATCAACATAGATTTGTCTTCTGATTGAATCGTAGATACCTCTAATATATTAACTAGTTAAGAGAATTTAAAATTGTTTCAGAACGTTGAATTCAAATACAATCATTTACTTTAGTTAAGAATAGATTTATACTTTTAAACTGTATCTTTTTTAGGAAAGATAGATTTGGGATGCATTTACCATGGCAAATAACCCCACTTAACTTACATAAAATGTCAATTAAGAATGTTTACTTCATCTTGTCCAGAGTCCGGTCCAAAGTACCGAGCCCCTCTATACTAAAATAAGCTCTATTAAAAAATAAGCTCTTAGATAAGCCGTCACATTGAGAAAGCTTTTGATAGCTCTATTCAAAAGTCGTCAAGAATTACCTTTTGCCATTGAACTTCACTTTCTCTTTAAAATTCAGATTGGATTGTGGTTGAATGCATCATCTCCAAAATTTTGGCTCGCACTAGGGGGGGGAAATTAGCTCGCCATTTTCCAACTCTTTGATATCAATGTTATCACTTATCATCTTATTTCGCCCCTCAATATTTTCTTCACTCAAAGGTCACCAATTTTAGCATTGTTTCTCTTTAAAGAAATTAGGGCATTTTTCGTTTTTGTGATATTCAAACAGATAAGCATTATTCTTAAATTATGATCATATTTACTATTTTTGCCTTCTCTTCCTCAACATCTAAAGCTGAAATATAAAATCCTTGTTTCATTGTTCTTGCTTTTGGCGAAGTTGAAATGGTCAGACGTGGGGAAGGCTCAATGGAGAGGCAGCAAAGTCGGGACGACAAGCGAGAATTGTCCAAGGCACGACGAGGAATTGAGCAAGTTTTTGGGTGATGTCACCATTGCCAACGATGGAGCGATGCCCATCTTTTAGATGTAGTTGGTGGTAGTGTTTGTGCCTAAAATTGATGGATGAATGATTTAAGGTTTCTCTTTAATAGCATTTTGAAAAAACGAATTTCTGTTTGTTCTAATTAATGTACGATTTTATTGTGAAACTTTAAATTTTGTTTTTCAAATTTTAACAATACCTTGAATTCATTGTGTGGATTATGTAATGGATGACTTGGAGTTTGAATCATGAAGTACATGTGATGTTAAATGAGAAATTTTATGTAATTGAGTTTAGATTGTGAGTGCGAGTAATGTGTAAGATGTGTGTGTTACTTTGAATTCAACTGAGGTATTCCCAGAGCAAACTTGGTATTATCACTAATAATGACAAGGGGTAAAATGGACTTTTTGTCCTATTTGAATGGTTTATGGAATATGAAGTAAATACTCTCCCATTTTTAAGTTATAGTTACACACTGGAAAATAATAATAATAATAATAATAATAATAATAATAATAATAATAATAATAATAGTTACACACTGATTTAAAAGGTTGAAAGGAACAGTACTTTAATTAAGAGATTCATTATTTATTATCTATACTATATCGAGAGATGCAAGTAGTAATCGTTTTGGTCTCCTCTTCTTTTTTTTTTCTTTTTTTTTTTTAAATCTGTTTTCTTCATGTTTTTTTTTATTCTTTTTCTCCCATCTAACTTCAATAATAGTTTTCTCACTTATCTTTTCTCTCATATCATTTCTATTCTTTTTCTTTTCCTTCATATATTATTCTTATCTTTTTGGTATATTATTCTTTTATACTGTGTATTTATTATAATTTTAAAATTGTTAAAAATAATTATAATAATAAAATTTATATTAATATAAAATAATTTCTAATATATTAATTTTTTTTTAAAATTTGTACACACAATGAATATGCACAATTATTAGTGTTAATTAGCTTACAACAAAAAGTAAGGTTAAACTTCTTTAAAAAAAAAGGAACAAAGTGCTCCATACAGAGTAAATCAAATGATTTTTACATACTTCTTCCTTAAAAGATACATGTGCTTTTCAGAACAAGAAATTGGGAGAAGTAGAAAATATTATGCGATCTTAGCCACTTGTATTAAAAGATTTCATCTCATTAAAAAAAAAAGGAGACATTTTAGATTTAATTTTTGTAGCACCCCAGACTAAAGGGACCACATTCCCTGCACTAGGATCCGACACATGTACGAAATGGAAAGTTCGCACACGCACCAAGTCAAAGCGAATGGGTGATAAACAAAAATCCAACCTAGGCTAGGAGGTACCTAAACCCCAAACAACAAAATATGCAAAAACCTGTATGCGGAAACGATGCAAAATTACGGGCTAACAAAAACCTTCAAGCATCAAACATAACACAACAGTTCATATCAATCAACAGTACGGGTTCATCTATTCCAGCCACCTGTCCTAACCTATCCCGATTTAGCAACCTGTCAAATCATACAATCGCACACCCACGTGCAATGGCCACGGGCCGACAAGAATTAAACATTCGAATCACATGCAGACTTGGGCTTACAGGCCTCTTTTAAAGCGTAAAGACAAAGCCCAACAAGGGCAATTTAAACACTTAAGAATGCTGACACACAATTGGCTGAACATAAATTATACAATTTACAACACGTACGAATTCAAATGAACGAAATATAAAAAAACAGAATTCAAAGGACACAAACTGACTCAGACAGAACAACCGGCTCAACTCAAAACCGCCTAACTCGAACCAAAACCAGCACCTGCAACTGAAGGGGGGAAAATGAGAGGGATCAGTCTAACGGCTCGACTGAGTGAGGGGTTGAACACACACACACTATACATAATAAGGAGTAGAGCACATATCAAAAGAAAGATTATGAACCGGGAATAGGGTTTTGCATACCAAAATCATTTTCAAACCAAACTCATTTCATACTTATTCTTATCGTACTCAAACGTATATTTATGCTTATCGTACTCAAAATATAGCATATTAAAGCTTAAAGAAAGATCCTATCCTGTTTCATAATCAACGTAACATAACATAACTTATACCCAGTGAGTACAGGTTTCCAACCTACTTCCATATCTTAACATACATATTAAAACTGAACATATCATAAAATAATCCAACCTCAACACCATGGTGATCGGGAATAAAACCCTCTCCACCTACTTACATATATACGAGGGGTAGCTAGCCTACTACGTACTCGGAGTAGCATGCCTCATCAACCTTCCAGAATCGCGCGTGGTACTACGAATGGGAATCATGCACAGGCTTAACCCGACGGCCCTTGTCATCCCGGGCGTCCTTACCCACAATTTTCTGGGCCCAACAAATCCATATCATATCAAATTCCCATATTTCAAGGCAAACCTCGCACAGAACAAACTTAACAAAACATAACTTACGTACCTTATCGAGCATATCATACCTTGCAACTCAACGTATGTTATAACGTGCCTATCCGTGTCATCCAAATCCGAAGCTGACGCGAAGACACACGGTTTGGAGTATAGCCTCGTTGCAAAACATTTCAACCCGACATACGCTCGTACATATAGTTCAAAATGTTCCTCATATAATAAAGTCATACACATATCTTATACAAACACATATCTATTATATAAATATAATAGAATAATCGCATGCAGGCTTGAAAACGAGCACAAAGGGTTATAGGTCGCTTTAACTAATACAATAATCCTAAAACCTCACCTTTCTTCGACGAGAACAGAAACGAGAGCAAAGAATTCCCACAGAAACCCAAACAGCTGACAAACACGCCCTGAAGAACCCCTAAATGATTGAGTACACCAAAAACAAGACTCAGACTCAAACCACAACCACAAAGACGCACGACAATGCGCAAACGCTTAAAATATGCAATCACATAGGCAGAGTTCAAATTCATATTCATTTCATATAAAACAAGTCATCATATAGTTCAATAAAATCATAATGCACATTAGGACATGTTTATATGCACAATTAATGCAATTAGGAGAGATAGAAAGAAAATACAAATCACATTATTTCGTATTAATCCATTCTTCGCCAACCCAATTCATACATGTACAATTAAATTATTTCTCAAGTGTGAAAGTCCCTAATAGAATCATAAAAGATTAGTTTCAATCCAAATTATCGCCCAATGAATTTATATTCCACTTAAAGCAATTAAACTTTAGTTACAAGAATTTCAAAGTTAATCATTAGCGGCATAATAATCCATCTTTTACTTATTCAAAATTAGATATTCGTTACATATTTTCAAAAATCATACCACGCATATTCATTAACTTATCAAGTATACATGAATGGATTTACAATTAAAAACAATGAACAATTAATACAATTTCGATATATCGGGCTTCAAATTACAATTCAATTCATCAAGACAATTCACATTTTATTAAATACGTAATTTCATATACATCACGATACATTTCAAACTATGATTCCAACAATAATCTAGTTATTTACAACTAAAATAATTAAATCGAACAAACCCCAAAAGCACAAATAAATTTGTAGAAAATAAACTAAACGTCCAAACGATGAACAGAAAGTGGCGTTGGACTCACCACAATGAAACGAACCCGCTGAACGAAAGACATCAAAATACCGACTCTAGAAGTCGCCGGAACACGGCTGACAGTCGCTGGAATACCACTTCTTGTGGCCGGAAAAATTCCCAAAATTAGCCACACATGCGTCTAAACAAATCCAACAAAACCCCTCAATCCAAATCTAAAAATAATCGACCCACCGGATTTAATTGAAGAAAAATGAATACGAAACCCTAGAGCCAAGAATTGAAATTAAATTCAAACCGCTTGATGAAAATGAAATTCGAACGTACCATTGCGAAGCCCATATCGATTACTTCGGAAGCCCCAAGAAATTGGCCGGAGAAAGTCGCCAGAGACGGCGACGGTTGACCCGCCATGCGCCGCTACTGAACATCAGAAAAAGGTCAAATCTGGAGTCGGGGCTAACTTGAAAAGATCGATCTCGTCATGCTAATCATCTTTCGTGAAGGAACGATATGAAAAAACTCACTTGAAAAGCCCCAAATCCGCTCCGAAATTCCCCGCAACGCTGCCTTGCTAGAACCTCCATTTTTGTCGCATTCACTCCAATCGAAGGCCGGAAATGAACTCAGAACGTCGGAAAAAGCCAGGAACCGCTGGAGTCCGTAGGAAAAGCTCGCCGGAACGGCGAGTTCATCGTTGAATAAAACCACGCGCCGCTTGACTCGGCACGTGTGTGACCATCGCCGGACTTCTGGCTGCACCGCCACGTCGAAAAGTTACGCCTGGAGGTCCTCCGTCGAGCCGCGGGGTGCGTGTCACATAAAGGTTGCCGGAAACCACCGAAAATCACCGACGAAGTTGCGGTGGTTGAGGCTCCTCACCGCCGCATCTGCAACTCGATTTTCTCCACCACCGCTGCATATCAGACTACGAAATTGGTATCATTGTGACCGCGTCGTCCAGATGATCGATTTTTACTATTCACACATCGAATTCCATCGAGAAACGAGGGAGATTGAGTTGTGTGTGTAAACATACACTCGGGTGTGTGTGAGTCGCTGGAAAGAGAGAGAGACTGACGGGAGAGAGGAGAGAGAGTGAGTTGGCAGGGCGGGTTCTGATTGGTCGAAAAGAGATTTCCGGATATTTAATCCGAATTCAAACGAGTAAACGGCTGAAGATCGAGCAAACGAAGTCAGAATTGGGCAAACTTAGAGTCTACAAACTCGTTTCAATGCCCCGGACACGTTAGAGGGGTCAAATTGGTCAAACTCTTGTCTGAACAAAAAATAACAGAAAGACCCCTAAAAGAGAAAATTGCAAATAGGCCCAGCAACGCGCAAAGTCACATAATTAAAGCAATACAACACGTTAAACAACAAATAAAAGTAAATTAAACAATCAAAACAGATAAGGCAGTCAACACATGGCGCCAGCTCTACCAATCGGAGAAATCGGGGTGTCACAATTTCAAATTCATTATTTATAATTGAAATGATAAAGACAAATATATATATATATATATATATATATATATATATATATATTAAAGAAGTCTTTTCATTTTTCCCTTTAGTTTCAACCGCAGCTACACACTTACATTGGAAATTCTTGTAGCACTAGGTGTGGGTTAGATGCATACACTCCCTAATTTTTTGAATTAAAAAAAAATTCTTTTGATTTTTGATTTCTTTTTTTTTAACTTCATAACAAACATTGTTGAAATGAAATATATTTGTACAAAATATACATAATGCTTTTATAATAATTATTTTATTTTTAAATTTAATTTAGCTAAATGTTATATATTTATGAATATCATATCCAATGTGAAAAGTGTTATATAACTATGAGTAGTATGTATTAAATTTAATGTTCTCGACCAAGGAACACAACAATGGTCTTGAAATCAAAATCCAACTGACGAAGCAAAAATCATCAGTCAAAGACGACGTAGGATGAACGAAGCTTTTGGCTGCCAATAGGGTCGAAAGAAATATGGACTTTGTTCATATTGGAGAGACGAACATGTTGACGGTGGTCTTGAAGCTTGGGTCATTAGAAGAGAAATCGACGGTCAAAGTATGTTCAAATGATTGATGTGATATTTTTCGAATGATAGAGAGAAAATTGCTCAAATTCAAAGAGTATGAGGGAAAATGCAAAACCCCACAAAGAACAGGGGGTGTCTGGGAGTTTCCCATTTATATATATATATATATATACAACTATACTAAGCGAAGAAGAATGAAGTTATTGTCTGATATTGATGAGATAAATAAGTAATAAATTATGTCCGACTTTATTCTAATTTTATGAACTTTTCTCACTACTCTTAACAAAATCTGAAAGGGCTTTAATTTCAATACATACAGTTGGCAATTTCTTATAATTCATGCCCAAGTTGACTTCATACATTTCTGCTACATCGCCAACAAACTACTGAGAATCACAAACTATGGAGAAGTTGACTTCATACATTTCATGCCAAGAAGGGCTGTGAATTCCAACGCTTGCCTGAAAAAGGTATTGAAGTTATTGTTCGTAGTGATCTGTAATTTTATAGGCTTAATTTGTATTTTGGATTTGCATTCATCTTCATACATATGATCTGAACCATATCTTTTGCACTTTTTCATGTCATGGTGAATCTAACTTTGTGTATCAAAGTATGATAAAAAGGAAGAAATTGATTACAAAGTGAACTACGAGTTTATTACATCTTAGCTTGTTAATAAAGCATTCCCAAAATTAGAAAATTATTATGATATAATTCGGTTTTTACCTATTAATCTTTGTCATAGCGAATCATATAGAAACTAATGAAAAGATTTTCCAGATTGGCTGTAAAGGACTGATCGATTGAAGATGGCTTATGCTGCTGTGGTTTCTCTTGAGCGTACACTACATTCTTCTCTAATTGAAACTGCCCGTGCCCATTCAAAAATCATAAGATCCGCATATGACAAGGTCCATTCCTTAAAGGATCTTGCTCTAAGATTGGACAACAGCGAGAGGATGAACGTTTTGGCAGCACAAATGACAGGGGCAGCATGGAAACTACAAGATACACTTGAATCACATGTATTAAATCAGTTCTTCTCACAATCAGAAATCTCTGGAGATGAGGAGAGTCGTTCGTTTAAACTCACCATATACTTGGACAAGGAAGCCAAGCAAGGGATTACTTCCTTCATTGAAATGGTAAAGAAGCTGATAGAGGCGTATCATGAAGGAGACCTCAAAGCAAGCAGCCTGTTGTCTGAAGAAGGATTTGATGTTTCATCAAGAACTGATTATGGTGCAATCAGCTTAAAGATGGTTGGGTTATCTTATCAGTATAATGAAATCAAAGAAAGTTTGGTTAACTCACGCTTTCTTTGTCTCGTTGTTTTCCGATTTTTGGGGATGGCAGGCATCGGTAAGAGTACTATTGCTAAGAAGCTATTTGAAGATCCATCAGTTATGGATTATTTCAAATATCGCATTTTTGTGACCTTAGGCCAAAAATATAAATTGAAACAAGTCATGCTATATATTCTCACTCAATTGGAGCACAACGTTGATGAAATCCAAATCATAGTTACCTAAAACGCGATACTCTTCGATATGTGTTACGGGTACGCAATACGCTAGTATGCTAAAACATTGGTACGTCAGGGGCAGACTTAGTTGATACGTTCTTTCGATACGTGATACGTTTATAATGATTAGTCGGTACTCTTATTATATAAACACACCAAATCAGATACATGTATGAAAATTATATGATGAAATATATACATATATATATATATATATATATATATATGTATATATATTGTTATTAATTACTGAATTAACTATTTTGCTTGTACTAGCCAGCTATAATCAGCAATAAAGGCCTTAGAGATTCCATTAAACTCTGTGTAAAAGCAATTCTAACTGATAATAACAAACCAAAAATAAATATTTCTTTCAAAAAATCACTATACTTTGAATTTCTGGATGTAAAATCGGTACGTCTAATTTGGAGTACCAAATTGAGTACCATAGAGAATTGGTACGCAAAAGTATTCAGAATTGGTACGCAATTCGTTAGGGGAAGGAGAGTATTGGGTAACTATAAGATGAGTTAGCTGATTATTTGTACTAAAGTTTGCAAGGTCGGAGATACCTAATTGTGCTAGATGATATATGGAACAAAAATTACTGGGATGATTTCAAAAGAATTCTTCCCAATGACGAGATTGGAAGTCGAATCATGGTGACAACTAGGCTAGCAGAAGTAGCTACTGTATTATTTCCTTCTAAAATCCGTTTCTGGGCCTCTACACAAATACGGTTCCTGAATAAAGAAGAAAGTTGGGAGCTTCTTCATGAAAAGGTGTTTGGTGAAGACAATCCATGCCCTTATGAACTTGAGAAAGCCGGGAAGAAGATTGCAGAGGTTTGTGAAGGTCTTCCTCTAACAATTATCACAGTTGTGCGCATCCTATCAAAAGCTC
Organism: Lippia alba; assembly: GCA_037834125.1. Lineage (NCBI taxonomy): Eukaryota > Viridiplantae > Streptophyta > Magnoliopsida > Lamiales > Verbenaceae > Lippia > Lippia alba. The sequence continues at coordinate 2,104 of JBBMKE010128228.1, read as the reverse complement.
CAAAGACGCCAGAGTATTGGAAGGAAGTAGCAGAGAAGCAAAATTCAGTTTTCACAGATGCATATGAGGAAATGTATGAGGTATTATATCCAAGCTATACATACTTACCTCAAGATCTACAAGGATGCTTTCTCTACATGGGAGTTTTCCCATTAAGTTATGGTATTTCTACCACAAAGCTCTTTAATTTATGGCAAGTAGAGGATGTTCTTGAATTTGAATATAAATCCCATGAATATTTGACAAAGCTTGTCGAAAACAGTGTTGTTCTGGTCCACCAGAAGGCTTCTGATGGATACAAAATCAAAACTTGCTTCCTTCATTCTGTTTTTCTGTACCTCTGCATTAAAGAAGGTGAGAAAATTAATTTTCTTCATATGGTAAATAGCAATACTCCTAAACAATGTACAGAAAGCGGACGACGACGGTTGTGCATCCAAAACAATGTTTTATTTGGTGTCGATGAGGTGTCTGAATCAATGAAATCCATGCAAATGGTGCGGTCCACAGATACCCTGTTCAAATTTGTTTCGCCGATTGGAGGTTGCTCAAGGTTGGCGATGCTCTTACAATCCGTTTCTACGAGTTCCCGATGGAAGTGCTAAAACTATTTCATTTAACTTATCTTGCCCTCACATGCAACAATGATCTCCCAACTTCCATATTCGAACTCTGGAACCTTGAGTACTTGATTGTCCATCAGTATATGAACATCAAATACTCTGAAGCTCATTCCTATCTACCCATGAATATATGGCATATGGAAAAACTGAAGCATCTTGAGGTCATAGGAAGTGATCTACCAGAACCAGATCCTCGTTATGGTGACGCTCGGTTACAAAATCTTGAAAGACTCTTAGGTGTGAGCACTCGGAGTTGTAACCAGAGTATTCTTTCAAGAATTCCCAATCTGGAGAAATTAGCAATTCAGGTTCAATTTGGGCCTGATGATCTCCAACCATTGAGCTGCTTTGATCATATTTCCCATCTGACGTTCCTAAAATCACTCAAATGTGAGATTATGAATCCTGACCTCACGTCGTGTCAACTCCTTCTCTTCCCTAACTCTGCTACAAACTTCCTTTCCAATCTTACGAAGTTGAGTTTGAGTGGATGTGGATATCCCTGGGAGCACATGAGGGTGATCGGCCAAATGCCAAATCTTAAAACGCTCAGACTACGCAACCATGCATGTCGAGGGCCGATATAGAAAATAAATAATGGGGAGTTTCGGGAACTTACATATCTGCTTATCGAAGATACTGATTTGGAGTATTTGATAGCCAAGGGTAATCAATGCTTCCGTTTGATGAAGCAGCTAATCATTAGGCACTGTTACAAATTAAAGGAGATATCTTCCCAAATTTCAAATTATGAGTTGTATAATCTGATGATTGAGCTAGTTGACTGTCCTTCAGCAGAGGCTCTTGTCAAGAAATTACAAGTCAAATATAAGAAGAAAAACAAATGGCATACAGTTTGGATCCATTCTTCGAGGGATGAAACAAGTAGGAAGGTACTCATCGAATAGCGGCAGGTCTCCTCAATAAGGTATGTCAAATTGATATTTATTCAAGCCACGTGACTTGGCATGTGATTTTTTCTATAAATTTTTAAAAGTTTGCTAGCTAAATGATTGAAATTGAGAAATATGAAATAAAAAATATACAATGTGAGAAAAATTAAAACATCAGAATCCAAATCGAAAATAATTTTTGGTAATGCTCATTGCCTCCCTAGTCAACTTATCATTTTTAAGCTACTATTAACTGTGTATGGACAAGTATACCCTCATGCTGAAATACAATATTTATTTGTATCTTCTTCCATTACTCCCCTTGGATCTTGTTAGTTGCACAAGGCCCAAAACCTAGCAAAGGAAATAAATTTTATATATCACATGTTTATTCGCCAAGAAATCCATTTCTGTCAAAGTAAACCCTATATGAAAGTCTAAAATATAGTTTCTTAGAAAATGACTCCAGCTTCACTGCTTTCTTAGTTTCTTCTTTGTTTAAATTTTCCAAATTAATCATTATAAATTTACTATTTCTATCAAAATTTCTCAAAATGACCGTATCAAACAACTAAAACTATTATATCA
>JBBMKE010127905.1:0-16232 GCA_037834125.1 Lippia alba | reverse complement strand
GGCGGTGAGCTATTTTCAAAATTCACAGGGTTTTTCATGCTAATTATTGAAACATAGGGTTTTGCGTGCTAATTAGGTATAACACAGGGTTTTTGGCGCTATTAACTCATTTATTTATATATAAAAATTAATATATTATTTTTTTTATTTAAATATAGTGGCTCGCGAGCCACGAGCCTAAAAGAAAAGGGCTTGGGTTCGGCTTGAAGGCATCCGAACCGAGCCGGCTTGGCTCGTTTGCATCCCTAACGTAAACGCCCTTGAGGACTTAATTATCGTATAATATATATACATAAGAATCTGTTGAGGACTTAATTATCGTATAATATATATACATAAGAATCTATATATACACAAACGTCAGTTATAAATAAATTTCTACCCAAAAAAAATATAAATGAATTCACAAATTAAACTAAAATCCAAATTACTTAATATTAATTTATATTAGAAAAAAAAATTAATTTATTAAAAAAAAAGAAGCTTTTCATCATCTTCTACTTCATATTTCACACCATAGCAAGCACTCGGCTTCTTCCAAAACCACCACCGTCATCATCATCATACCACCAACATCAACACTTTCTTTGCACCACCATCATCACCACCACCGCCATCGCCATCGCGCAAACACGCCAAAATCGCACCACCACCACCGCAACAACAAAATCGCACCACCAGCAATAAAATCTAGCACGCACACACACCAGATCTGGGATTTTTTTGAATTTATTCTTGAATGAATCTTCTGAGTTTGTTGGGTTTTCAAAGGAAAAATTGTTTCATGCAGGAGAAATAGATGACGTCTTATGGTGGGCACAGTAGCAGCAGCACCGTCTTTCCCTATCCCTCGAATTTTCCGTATCCATCGCCACCCTCATGCCACCAACGTCGCAGCCACCACCGGCACTCACCGTCGTCCTCACCGCAACGCCACCATCGTCACAGCTATCGTCAAAACAGCGCCACCGCCCCCAGATCTCGCTCCTATTCATAATCCCCACCACCATTGCCTCTGGTTCGCTACCGCCGCCGCCAGATCTGGGGATATCGAGGGTGAACTTTGGATTGAGGCTACGACGGTGGATTTTGGGAGGGAAGGAGGGTTGGCCGCCTTGGGATAAGGGTGGCCGTGGCGTTATGGGGTGGTGGGAGAAGGTGATAGTGGTGGTGTTTGCAGTTACGGCGGTGCTGCTTGGCCAAAACTTTTTTGGATGGATTATGTTTAGGGCAGTGGAGATATAATTTTCATTAAATGAAAACATTATGTGGTTATTAATAGAATACAAATATAATGTAATTTAAGAAAAAATAATGAATCATATATTAAAGGAGATGATGTGGCAAGAGTATTAAAATTTTTTGATTAGGATGCCACGTGTTAGCTAGGTGGCATTAAAATCTGATGTGTATATTAAATGTGGTTCCATGTCATTAAATACTACAGGTTTGCAGTTTTCCGGTCCCCGTCAGCTAACTCCGGCGAATTTTCCTGAAAATACCAATTTTTTTGGAATTATTGTCTATTTTTGTCGCCGAAAAAAAAATGTCCCTGAAATGCTAGTTATGGATAGTTGGTATCCTTTTTTTATAATTTTCCCTAAGTTACAAATTACTAACTATCCGAGATTGAGTGTTCAATGTTCTAGTGGGATTTTGTAATACATCAAAACTACATTTTTTAAAGAGAAAAAAGCTATTGGTAACTTCAATATGATAAAATAATTAGTGGTGTGATAGTGAAGGTTTGATTGATCCATACTTAAATGGTTCAATTGTTGAGCAAAGAATGCGATTTTTTACTGAAGTTCTGATGAATAAGTTTTTGTTGGGATGTAAATAGTCTAATGGAAAGATTCAATTCTCCCACGAAATATTTATGGAATTTGAGGGGATCTAGATAGTAAGTTGCAACTTTTGATAATTTTAAATGGCAAACTTTGTAAGTGCATTGAACGTAGTGATTGGATAATTATATTCTAGCCCGAGCTTAAATCGGCCAAACTGGTGTAATGAGGGGGTGAGTGTTTTGCACTTATCGTGTGGTTGGTGGAAAATTTAGGGAAAGCGATCATTCACATAGGTAATTCTAGCCCGATCCTCGATTGGCCAAACTGGTGTAACAAGGGGGCGAATGTTCTGCACTTGTCGTGTGGTTGGTGGAAAATCTAGGGAGAGTAACCAATCAAATGGCAAGTCAGGTTAGGTCCTGCCAAGCTAGGTCTGGCCTAATTGGTTAGGTCCGGCCAAGTCAGGTTCGGGCTAAAATTTTTCCCAATTCACATAACAAGTGTAATGCACTTGCCTTTTTAATTAGTTGGGTTCGATCAAGTTAAATTTTGGGTTAAAATTTTCCCGTAGGAACTAGTTTGTATTTAATTTTATAGCAATTAGCAAATGGTTTGGTGTCGTCTTTCTATAATTAATCAGAAAAATATAATTTTAATCCTAGCTAGGAAAAAAACAATATAGTTAATTTGTTAAATTAATCTATTTATCAAATATAAGGACTTATATCCTCATGTAGAAAATTATATATATAATTAAGAAAATAGAATTATTGCGTGCAATGGTTGTGAGGTTTGGGTTCTCTATTTCTCCACCAAAATTCGGAAGTCTGGACGCCTCGCTGGGCCAATGATTGCTCCAAAGTCCGCAGTGTGCTATAGGGACCATATATCAACTATCGCCCCTTTGATTTTATCGGGGTCTCATCCACATTTGGCGATTTACTTGTAATAGTCTTTCTGACATTTGAATTATGGCTCGTACTTTGTACATTTGGTTTTATCTGATTTATTTAGGGGCCCACGGTAGCATTGACCGGTTCGTCAAAAAAAAAAAAAAACAGAATTGTATTAGCACCCCAATATAAACGTACAAACAATCATAATACTTTTTTTTTCTTTTTGTCTTTTGATATTATCTAAAAAGAACCTCGACCAATACTTTTTGTTTAAGACAATGACTTTAATTCAAAATCATTTAATTGCAGGAGTATATGTCAAAAAATCTTAAAAGAACTATATGTTAAATAAAAGATTTTGAGTTATATATGCTAACAAAATGGGAAAATGAATTTAACATATTCAAACTGATGGCTTTAAAAATAGTGATTAACACCACAGTTTTATTTCAGTCATTTGATAAATATAACGATGCAAACATTTATACGCTCCCAACTAAAAGAAAAGAACCATTTTTCATAATAAATAGGAAAAGACTAATAAACCAAAATATAACAACTGATCGTCGTGTATATATATATAAATATGTTAATTATAAACTTCATTTTAGGTTTAAGCAGCTTAATAAGACTGCTCACAAACTGCTTTTACAAGTGTTAGTATTTTACAAACAACAAGAATCATCAATACTTAATTGGGAAAAAATCATGATTAAATTCAAGATTTGCACTTTACGAAAACATTGTCGATTAATCTTCTGTCTATAATTGCATAAGATTATAAGTATCAGAATCCTAAATCTTCAATTAACTTCTGCCGGAAACCGTCACAAAATTTAAGTTCAAGCCCGATTTTGATAAACCCAACCTATTACATAAGTAAGTGTATTACAGTTATTATTTTGTTTATTACAAGCGTAAACTTTTGTAAACTAATTTTTTTTATTATTTTGATTTGGTAGAATTAGATTAGGATTAAAAAAATTAAAGGGTTAATTACACTTAGCCTCCAAATTAGATGGGGTAATTAAAGTGGTATACTACTATTAGATATAATTACATATACCACCCTCCTGAAAAAAAATAATTACACTTAACCCCCATTTTTCTAGGGTTTTGTTAAAAGATATGCAAATTTCCCATTATACAATAAATTTCTCGTTAATTAATAGCTGAAATTTGGAGCAAAATAAAAAAAATCTGAACTTCCAATTTTACCCTCCCAGTACTGTTTTTTTTTAAAACCAATCCAGGCTAAAAGACTCCAACAAGAAAACGCTAAAGACTCCGGGCCAAAATTCCCGACATTGTCGCCCTAATTCCATAGCCGCCGGCCCGCTGTACCTTGCTCTTCAGAGATACCACCGTCGCCGCCTGCCGCTCATCACTCACCGCCGTTTGGTATTCCCTCCCCCCCCCCCCCATCTCTCTCTGTTTTTCACTCTCTCCCCCAGTAAAACCAGTCCAGATCCGCCGCTTCTTTCTCTTTCACCCGTCTCTCTCTCTCCCGGCAGTTGATGGTGGTGGAAGCAAGGGTATGGCCAGAGATAATTTGTGGAACCCTTCTCTCTCCCTCTTTGGTTAGTTTTAGCTGATATTCTGTGATTCTAGTTATTGTTGTGTTAATTGGTTATTTTTTCAAATTGAATTTTTAATTTGCAGATTATAATGGTAGATCTTTAGTCTCTTTTTTAAATTATTTCCTTATTCATTGAATTGAAAATTCCAGAACATTTTCTTTGTTGTACTTATTTTTACCTCTTTTCCTTGTATATTTGGGGTGTTATCTGTGCACTCATTTCAAGCATAAAAAATTAGGGCTTTTTGTTTTTTGGTTATTATTTACGGACGTTTCTTAATCTGATGGGCTTTTAATTTCAATATTTTTGAGCTAAAAAAGTGGAGTTCTGCTATTTTGTTTTGATCATATGCGCTTACACTTATACTAATATGTTATTCTGAATAACAGTGGTGGCCTGGAACTTTTGTGTGATTATGTGAAGAACTAAAGATTCATAAGATTATACTAATATGTTATTCTGAATAACAGTGGTGGCCTGGAACTTTTGTGTGATTCTGTGAAGAACTAAAGATTCATAAGATGAATGTTCAACCACAACTTGAACGAGGAAAGAAGTTGAAACATTTGCTTGCGTGAGTCCAGACCAGTCTGATCAAGGAAAGGCTTCAAATGTTTATGTCTATTGTTTTGTAATTGACAACGTATTGCTATTGTTTGTGAATTGTAATGCAGAATATTGCGTACAAAGATATAAAGATGGAGAAATATTGTGTCAATTCTATTACATAAAAGCTAAATATTACATGTTGCATTTTTAGTACAGTTGTGTTTTAAGTCCGATTCGTTGTCCTTTAACTACTTGAAACCATTATTGAGAAATTGGTTTATATGATGAAATAAGCTCATATTTATAGGCTGCATAATTGAAAGGGTAATATAGATCAAGAAAAAAGTCTGGCTATTATTCAAGAAAACATACTTTAATTGCTATATTTGTCAAAAATTATAGTCGAAAACATTATCAAAAAATTACACTTAACCCTTATTTTAATATAGTTAATTACATTTAACTACCAAGGACAATATGAGAATAAAACATTGACTATAGTTAATGAGGGTATTTTTGGATTTTCACTAATTTTTTTGCTGACATCATCAATATTTTAACTAAACCCTAGAAAAATGGGAGTTAAACGTAATTATTTTTTTCCAGGAGGGTGGTATATATAATTATATCTAATAGTGGTATACCACTTGTAATTACCCAATTTAATTTGGGGGCTAGGTGTAATTAACCCTTAAAAAAATTTAAATCTTATATTAATAATTTGTAGTTCCCTCCTGCAAGTCATGGATAATATGCAAATGCACCACCATTGTAAATAAATTCGTCCATTTATTAATTCCGATCGAGCTACAACCAGAAACAATAATTAATGTTATCACCTACTTTCTAATGTCCAAAAGTTGAGATGATATAATGTTGCATGTATGTAAAAGGTCAAACGAATTATATTCTCGAATATAAATGTACAATATGCAGCTCTTCACCATCATTCCATCAAAAGAGTAAAGAAAAAGAGTACCCCTGAGGGTTTAGCTCAGTGGTAACACAAGTAGCAGATTTGGAGTAAGGACCAAGGATCGAACTCTGGCAGGCGCAGTGTGGGGGTTTTATCCATCCAATGTGGTGGCTAGCCCTTTGTGGCCACCAGAAACCGTCCTCCTACCTTGTGGGGCCATGAGTTACCATGATTTACCTCCTCTCCTACTGGTGTAGGGTCACTTAAGAGGGGCGCCTAAGGTGGGCGATTCCACCTTTTTGAGCAAGTAAAGAAAAAGAGTGATTAGTTCAAACTTAAAAGTATATCCCAACAACCAAGTAATATATGTAGACCTAGCCTATCTTACATGTACCTCCTAAATAATATACAGGACCTCAAGCTTGACATAAACTACTGCTGCTTAATTCCCCACACAACAACTGATAATATATATATAATATTTTTGATAAGATTATGTACGACCGGAATAATCTAAGCAATGTCAAAATAAAATGTTCGAATGTGTGTCCGCAAAAATATGTTAGTGTACGTTGTAACACAATTTCGTCAAAATTAATCAAATAATTAAACATAAAAATTAATCAAAAAAATTTTATCGAAGTGTGGATTATGATCTCTAATTTTCTTCCACAAAATTTTCCTACAAAATTTGGTGGAATTTGGAAATTTGAAGCGCTTTCGCTGACCTTGGAGTTTCGATCTTCTCTTGAATTTGATTTGTCTTTTGAAAATGTTAATTCGCGAGTCTTTTGATTTAATCACAAATTAAATGTTCTGATTTTGATGAACGTTGAAAATGCGTTTTCGACACCTTCGGAGTTGATTAGAAGATAACGCCGAATTTGTGGTCTTATGCCTTATTTTGGTTCGAACCTTTTGATTTGTTGATTTTCGCAAATAATGCCTTAAGTCTCGCTTTGATCTACTCAATAAATTTGGTTTGAATTTATTGAGGAGAGCAATGCTAAAATGCAAGTTAGATCCTTTGATTTTAGATTGAACACCTCGATTTACTAATTTCCATGAAAAATGCCAAAAAAAGTGACTTCCTTCTTCTTGATTTGTGGCTTCTCTCTTTAACTCTTCTTTGTTATTTGTTTCTTCTTTAGTTTTTGAATTGTTGTTGGTATCTTTGGTTTGTGAATAACCTCCATATATTTATAGGTGTAGGAGGGATAATTCTTAGCATAAAATAAAGAAGGAAAACATTGTTCTAATTGGTCATTCGTTGATTTTGTGATATCTTTCATAAATTACAAGATGTGATTTGATTTTAAGAATATTGATGTCTCTATCCCCAATATTATCTGGATATTAATATATACATAATTTGCATGTGTCATACTTCTATTGGCATAAATTTTATGCTTCTACAAATGCTCCTTCAAGACATGATCACATTCAATTACCTTGAGAAACGAGTCTCAAAATTAATTTTCAAGAAAATAGATATTTTAAACACATATCAAGGAGTTTGATACAGATTTGGTAGATAGTTTATACTCATATCAAGAAAATTTGATTTTAGAATAATATATATTTTATACTCGTATTAAGGAGCCTTGATTTGGAATTATAAATAATTTATACTCGTATCAAGGAGTCTTGATTTGGACTTTTACATAGTTTATGCTCGTATGAGGGAACCTTGATTTGGTCTTGTAAATAGATTATGCTCGTATCGTGGAGTTTTAATTTTGATTTGTATAGTTTACGTATCAAGGAGTTTTAATTTGATTTGAACTTATAGATAGTTTATGTTTGTTATATCAATGAGTTTCGATGACAATTTATGTTCTTGCAAGGAGAATTTTATGAAATTTCAATTTGAAGGGTTTAAATAGTTTATATTCTTATCTAGGAGCACTTGAGAGTGAAAGTCAATGGTTATGACTTGTGATACAACTTCTTCATCACTTCCATCATTACTATCGTCACGTGCTTGTTTGTTCGACTTTAAACTCATCTGATGTTATGGGTATGAGTTGCTAATTTTTCAGAAGTTCTTGGTTTGATTTTGTGAAGAATGTAAGCACGACTCCATTACATTCCTTGAAAACATTTCAATCAGTTAAATCTCGTCAACGATTAATGTAGTCGACGATAGCGTCTTCCTTCCATTATCGAGAGTTGGTGAATTCGATCATGCTGACCATCTAATTGAGTGTTAATTGTAAATGCAATTACGGAATTCATGCTCAAATTGTACTCAATTATCGAGTCTGTGTACCAATCAAAGACGTTTTTTCCAGTGATCGACGAACTACTTGATCAGATGATCTCTATAAATTTTTTCCAGAATATATAAGGGAAAATAAAAAAATTTCAAAATCTAGGAGGCCCTTGCCCCCTATACCTATGTCTTTGTGATCATCAAGTGCATATTATATTTATTATTTGATTCATCATTTCCTTTAAAGTTTTTCTTTTTTAAAAACCAACCGGCCAAGGAGACCGTAGGGTTGTACCGAGGACCCCACCTCATATTATTAGCAACGAGAATCACGAGTACATGCTAAGGGCCATAATCCACCCATCAGAAATACTGTTACAATCAATGCTCCAAAAATAATGAGAGAGACAATGCTTAGGCTTATGGGCAATGTTAAAAATAATAATCCCTCTTGCACGCTGTAAAAGTCGGATCAATTGTTGGCCTGGAGGCCAGTCATCCGGGCTTCTGAGGGGGGAGTTCCTCTATCACAATAATTAATCTCAAAGTAGCCAACGGTGTCCTCGGGATTGTTGTACTCCTTGGTGTAATTGGAGGGTCTCGTGCTGTTACGGACAAAATGTACCATATTAATACCGTCAATTCCTTTAAAGTTACAGCCTAGTAGTCTTCCCTGCCGACTACTTTTGTGGTAATCAAGCCGCATGTTGCTATAATGTTCATCTTTCATCAACTTCCCACCTGTAATCTGAAAAGAAGAAAACCAATCTATGCTGCCCAGGTTATGAGTGCAGAATAAGCCAAAAATAGAATTGGTTATGAACTTAGAATTGAAATTTAAGAGAAACAAAAGTTAGGCAAATCCCATTTATCAACAATTATGAATCCTTTCATCTCACGCATCAGTTGGTCTCTCAGGAAATTCCAATCTATTTGATTATCCGCTCCATTGGCAGCAAGAAAGTCTGCTAATCCATTTTCTTCTCGAAATATGTGCGTTAATTTAACCGGCATGTACCTAACCTACAAAAGAAATTATTGTATCAGCTGATTAATTCGCATATCACTAGATTGTCCACGTTGTATTATGGACATCACTGCCTTAGCATCTGTTTCAATCCAAACTTTGTTGAAGCCCATGTTGGCCGCTTCAGTAACCCCTCTGACAATTGCAGTGAGTTCCGCTTTCGTGTTAGTCTCGTTACCAATACCGCAGCTAAAGGCAAGCACAACATCTCCTTCATTGTTCCTTATTACACCTCCAATCCCCGCCGGACCCAGATTCCCCCTAGAGGCCCCATCTGTATTCAGTTTCACACAACCCTGATTAGGACATCTCCAAATCACCTTTCTACATTGAATCTGTCTCAGCTTGTTGAGACGTACATAAAAAAACTTAGTTTTCGTGATATCACCTCGCCAAGCTTTCCAATTCATGCGGTTCGTCTTCCCTCATCATGTGATATGTGTTTTCACACATCTAATGATATTATACATGGAAAATCTCTTATTGTCATGTTAAGCTCTGTTTCTTTCAGTCCAAATGTACCATAGAATCAAGCACGGGGTAATAACGCGGATATGTTTTTTTTCTCTCACTATGGACGAATCGATCCAACCATAAAGCATCGTATTGATGTTCTCAAGTCCCTCAACCTGAACTCCAGAAATTTCAGCAAAGTAGTACCAAACAATCTTAGCTTTGTTGCTAGTTATACAGAGATGATTGCGGCTCTCAATCTCGGAACAACACTGGCATTTTGACGGGAAAATCATCCATTTGCGGTGCAATCTCTCATCGACCGGAATGAGGTATTTTATAAGCCTCCATAAGAAGATGGAAATAGTAGGAGTAAGGTCAGCCTTCCAAATGGCTCCAAACAGCTCTGAAGGTTCTTGTTTTTCCCTTGTTGATTGCCACGCAGACTTTGTTGAAAAATTTCCATCGGAACTAAGAAGCCAAAGCGGCTTATCTTCCTTTCTAGTATCAAACTGAATTTTGCAAATTCTTTCAGCAGTTTCGCTTCCCAGAACTCGCTGAAGTTCCTGTATATTCCATTTACCATGATTCCAGAACCTGTTAACGTTACCGGAATAATCAACAGAATCATTGGCCCTTGGTTGCAGAGGTTCCCCGATCCACTGATCTCGCTAGAAGTTAATTTTGCCTCTTCCTATGATCCAAGCAATTTATTTGTCTGTCTCTTCTCTAACTCCACATAATCTTCTCCAAACGGAGGAGTGGCTTCTATTTACCACAGTAATGGAGGGATGAGTGTCATCGCAATATCGTCTTCTCATGTAAACAGCCCAAAGAGCATTGCTTGTTCTAAACCTCCACCAAAGCTTTTGAGTAAAAGCATTTATCATATATTCGAATCTCCTAACCCCTAGTCCGCCTTCTTTTGTTGGATAACACATCATTTTCCATGCAACCCAGTGGATTTTTTTCTTTTCATTGGTTGTCCCCCAAAAGAATTTGTTGAACATTATTTCCATCGACTTGATCACTGATTTTGGGGGATTTAAAATTTGAATGGTGTGCATGGGGATAGAATAAATAACAACTTTGATAAACTACAATCTACCTCCGTGCGATAACCTCCTTCCTTCCCAATCTTGTAGTTTAGCTCTAATTTTATTGATCACCTCATTGAAATATCAGATTCGGCATCTCCCTCTATACAACGGGGCTCTAAGATAAGTGATAGGTAGATATTCCCTCTTGAAACCCATTATCTCTGTGACTTTCGAAGCAACCCTATAGTCATTATTTCCCAAGATCGAAGAGCTCTTGCTAGTGGTCACTTTTTATCCAGAGATTAGTTCATATCGATGAAGAATATCAAGAATACCCCGAAGAGAGCTGTCTTTGCTATTAGTGAAAACAATAGTATCATCTGTATAAGAAAGATGGGAAATCACTGTAGTAGAAGGAGTATAGAATCGACTCTCCGGATTTTCAGCCACATGCCTGTCAAGAGAAATGGAGAGGAAGTCAGCAGCTATAACAAAAAGTGAAGGCGAAAGAGGATCACCTTGTCTTAGTCCCCTCGTAGAGTGAAAACAACCTGCAGAAAAACCATTAACCAAAATAGAAAACCAACAATTATCAATACACTTTTTAATCCATTTAATCCACAAAGTAGGAAAACCTTTTCTACTAAGGATATTAAATAAGAAATTCCACTCAATACGATTATAAGCCTTGGCCATGTCCAGTTTGAGCATAACATTCTTATCTGTACCCTGAGAATCTAATAAATGAACCATTTCCTGTGCAAGTAGGATATTATCGCTAATGATTCTCCCTTTGACAAATCCACTCTAATTAGGAGATATGACCTTCGGAAGAATAGAAGCCAGCCTACTGTTCAGGATCTTCGTGATTATTTTGTTCTTCACGTTACACAGACTGATCGGCCTGTAATCTAGCCAATGCATGGGGTTCTCATTTTTAGGTATGAGGACTACTGAAGTGGCTTTATAAGAACGCGGAAGTCTTTTCTCTTCAAAGAACTCCATTACTGCTGAGCAAACGTCTTCTCTAACGATATCCTAAAATCTCTAGTAAAAATGGGCTCCATACCCATCCGGACCTGCGGTACTGTCACTGCTTAAACCAAAAACTGAATCCCTGATTTTCTCTTGGGTTGCATCTTGATCAGCTTCTCTTCATCATGGGTGGTGATAACCCTGGGAACAATGTTCATAGCTTCGTCCATGTCTCGATCATTCCCCGAAGAGGTAAGAAGTTGTTCAAAAAAATCATTCGCTGATTATCTTAAGTGTTCCAGATTAGAGATATCTTCATCTCCCACTTTGATCGATCGGATCTTTTTTTGGAATCTTTTCTTCTTCACTAGACTATGGAAGTATTTGGTTTTCCGTTCCCCCTCGTCGATCCATCTACAGGCCGCCTTTTGTCGCCAAAATTCTTCTTCCATAGCTAAAGCTCTGTTGCGAAGGGCAATGCATCGGTTTAACTCCACCAAATTGTCATCTATGGGGCTGTCATCATAAAGCTTTTCAGCTTCAATCACTTTTTTTTCCGCCTCGGAAACTCTGTTGAATACGTTTCCAAACACTTATTTGTTCCACTTCTTCAAGTGATGCTTTAAGCGATTCAACTTAGCATTGAGCCTCCAAAGTCCTTGCCGCTGATCGGTTCTTCCCAATTCAACTGAATAACCTTATCAATGTTTGGATGCTTTATCCACATATCTTGGAACCGGAAAGAAATAGGTGGGCGATGCTCATTATCATCGCACGTTATGAGGAGAGGGCAATGATCGGAACCCCCCCACGGGAGGTGTTTAACAAACACATTTGGAAACAGATCAGTCCAGGCTTCATTCACCATGACTCGATCAAGTCTTTGTTTCATCGGTCCTTTAGTCCACGTGAAGACTGACCCTTCGAAGCTTGGCTCGATGAAGCTACAATCTTGGATAAAGTTGTTGAATTCTGAGATACCTTGTAAGTCAGGAGGGTTTCCACCTTCTCTTTCTTCCACCTTAGTGATGATGTTAAAGTCTTCTCCAATAAGCTAAGGCTTAGTACAATTGTGGTTCTCAGTCATGCTGTTCCAAAGCTCACGTCTCCCATGGACAGTGGATTTAGCATACACACTGTGAGCAAAATAGGTTTATCCCAAGATGTGTTGATAAGTTTGAGGTGTAGAAATTGCCGATTGTCTTCAAGGATGTTCATCTCTGTATCCTGATCACAAAAAAAACCAAATGTGATTAAAGATGTTAGCAATAACTTTATTGAAATTGAAAAAGCGAGAAAAGAAGTTAGAATCAAGGTGAATTATTGGTTCTAAAACCGCCATAAAATGGAGTTTTTGGTTCTTCCGGTACTCTTTGAGGATACATTTTCTGCCTCCGTTACGTAATCCTCTTATGTTCCAAATGAGTCCTTTTAAAATCATGATTGACCGGAGTTATTGCCCGATAACCTTGTTATCCTTTTAGGGGCAGTAGTAGGATTCGGAGCTTGCTTCTTCTTCGCGGATTTTGTAGCTTTAGCATTGCTATTCTTTGTTAAGTCATCTGCTGGATTAGATCTTCTGATTGTTGCCTGGGTTTCCTGAGTTTTAGGATCATCATCATCATCATCAGATTCTTGATCGCTATTCTCATTATCTAAAGCTTCATTGACAACATAATTTGACTTATCCGCACCATTAATTGTGCTCTCTCCAGAACCCACTTCTTGAATTGGCAATAAAATCTCTAGAGAGTTGATTTTGATTGCCGAATCCGTTTCCTCGTCCGGTTCTTTTGTTTTCGGGCTGGATTCATTTTTCTCATTGGTGTCATTATTTTCCCCCCGTTTTCCAGTTCTTTTATCTTACTTTCGCTATCTTTTTCCATTTGCGGCAGTCCCTCTTGTTCGTTATCCTTTTCCACATCTGTTTCTTTGGTTAGGACTTTTCCGAACGACTTCTCCACCCAAGACTTTGTCTGTATCTTCTCTTTGCTGTCTTTCTTCTGTTTATCTTCATTCTGTGATCCTCCTCTTGTTTTCTGATTTTGGTTTTGTGGATCACGTTTTCGCTGATCAATTTCTTCTTTATCTCTTTTTTCTTGAAGAACTTCCCGCAAGTCCTTACTTTGGATGCTGACCCCCGGATGGTCAGCTTCGTAACACTGAATCTCTATGTGGCCTAGTCTACAGCATTTCCTGCAATAATCCGGCAATCGTTCGTAAACAATGTCCTGGAAGTGTATTCTGTCGGCGTATCCTAGGGTGATCCGGTGCTTTAGAGGTTTGAGCAGGTCAAGCTCCACGCAAACCCTTGCAAACTCAGGTCTTTTTGTGTCAAAAGTACCGTCATCGCAGCAAATAGGGTCTCCGATGACTCTGGCGACGCCGTAGATAGCTTCCTCATCAAAGAATTGGGTCCGCAAACCTGGAAAACGAACCCAAACAGGAACAACAGGCGATTCTATTTGAGGGTTAAAAGTTGGTAACCATTTAAATATCCTCATGGCGTAGCCATCAAAAAGTTTTATTTTTCTTAACCAAAGTTTTGTGTAATCTTCCTCTGAATTCAGCCTAATGAGAACGTGTTTCATGTTTAATAGGCCTAATTTGAATTCACCTGTAAGTTCTAATTCCATGAACAATTCATGCAGTCGGGACATAGTAGAGTAGCCATGAGAGAACTTACCCACGAGGGCATGTTTATATGGAAGAGATAACTTGTCAATCTCCGCATCCAAAAATTGGATATGCATCAATCCATTCCTTTCTGTAACAATGCCACATTTTCAAGATGAGTCTGTGTGGGTGAACACATGAACCCTACTGCGTTGTGGATTTTGTTGTGACCGGGTAGGGTTGTTCACCGAGATTGTGTTAGGGCGCCTCCCCGCAGACAGGGCAGATGCGTACGTTCTAATTCTGTTGTTGGTTTGTGTTTGGGTTCGCCGTCAGTATTGGTGGCGATGTCGCCGCCATCAGAGGCGGCGGCTCTTGCATCGGAACCCTGGCGGCAATATTAGAGAAGGAGAGAGAAGGTAGAGAATTTTACCGAAATCATTTCCTTTAAAGTTATTCCACAAATAGAATTCTTTAGCTAACAACGTTTGGATTAACTCATGCTTATCCTACAACCTTGCCATTACTCCCTACTTAACATTTTCACTAACTATTAAATCGTTAGTTAGACTCGCAAGAAATGAGCTTGTTTCCTCAAAATAATAAATACACGCCAGAATCATGGTTATGTCATACACCAAGCATGAAAACCTATATACAAAACTCCTCGTTAAATTCTTGCATATAAAAGCAACACAAAAGTTATCAGATTTTAATTGCAAATTAACAGAGATTTCAAGCAAAAGAAATATTCCCATCATGCAAAATTTAGGGATGATGTCAATTGAGCGTGTTCTCTGGATGACAAGGTTGGTTTTATCGGTGGTGGTGGTGTTTAAGGTTGTCGGAGGTTCAGTATCAGCTTCAGCACCGCCGTTGCAGGCGGAAGTCGTGGAGGAGCATCTGCTGGAGGCCGTGGCTAAGCCGCTAATGGAGGAGGAGGAGGATTACCCAGTTTTCGATCCGGCGCCGTACTTCGGTGGTGGATGGGTTGGAGCTCCTATTCCTCATGCAAGAAGAACTGCCCATAAGCCATGCTGTTCACATTTCAGGATGGGAAAAGACACATTTGCCCTCCATAATTAATGGTCTATTTTTATAGTGAGAATTAGAGAATACTGTAATGGTGAATCTTCTATGTATGCTGGTTACCAAGTACTAACTTGTGCTGTGAGCTAGATTTTATTGTAATAGTTTATGCTATTAATGTCATATAATTTTAGCCTTTTAGGGTGATGTTGTCCATGGAAAAAAATTATATCTCACTATCTTGTTAAA
Source organism: Lippia alba (assembly GCA_037834125.1). Classification (NCBI taxonomy): domain Eukaryota; kingdom Viridiplantae; phylum Streptophyta; class Magnoliopsida; order Lamiales; family Verbenaceae; genus Lippia; species Lippia alba. Next base: position 897 of record JBBMKE010127905.1, on the reverse strand, counting down.
TAAAACAATTACAATGCAGTTCATCTTTATTCAAAAATTATAATATAATCTTTAATGTTATGATCGTTTATGATCCCTTTATTCTGTTAAGGTACCATTAGGGTTGGGTTTTTCCTTCCATTAATTTAATTAATAAAATAATAAATTCGTCCCTATAATATACACATTCCTAACAAAAAGATCTCTAGGTATAACGCATATAACAGTGTAGTCCTTGGGAACAGAGTCCAACCCTAACGGAATAGAGGAATTACAAACGATTCATAACATTCAGAAATTAAATATAATTTTCGAATAAAAATAAATTACATTGTAATTACTCTATCTAGCAAGATAGTTAGATGTAATTTTTTCGATCCATGGATTTATTAATACTTGAATAAGTTTGTTTATAGTTTGTTATTATACATTATTCTTTCGTTTATAAGATCATCAAGATCATAACTTGATTATTCTAAATGCAAAAGTGTTCATACATTCATAATTAACCTAAGTGGTAGCCTAATTGTGTATACTGTATACACTACTAGAAAAAATTCTATAATAACGGATTTGAGCAAAAATTCATTGCTACTCTACTTAACAACGGATTTAACAACGAAAATATTTTGTTGATACAACCCTTGTGAGTTTTAACTGTAGAGTTTTTTGTATGGATACCCCTTGTGTTATGCCTAATTAGCATTCCAAACCCTATGAGTTGAAAATTTTCAAAGAAAATCCGCTGATTATATAAATTAGTACTGAAAACCCTGTGATTGTATTAAAATTAGCACTCAAAACCCTACAACCACGGATGTAGGGTTTGAAATGCTAAATGAGTGTTAGTTTATTACAATCACAGGGTTCTCCTTGAGAATTTTCATATCGCAGGATTCTGAGTGCTAATTAGGTATA
>JBBMKE010127692.1:0-16235 GCA_037834125.1 Lippia alba | reverse complement strand
TTTGTATCAGCTGATCTTGACGAAACCAAGAAGTATATGCAGGATTTTCAACTTCTCGATTGTTTTGAGACACCATGCGGGTTGGGGCTGGGGTGGAACCATCAAGATGTCCGTATAAGTTGTGACCACGCATGAGCATGGACACTTGGGATTTTCAGAGGGAGAAGTTGTAGCTTCCTGTTAGTTTGATAGGCAATTGAGCAACGGGATTAAACTGCACTATTGATGTTGCACCATCGGCATTAGCATCAAAGGCCATTTTGTGGAGGAGGAGAGAAAAAAAATTAGGACCAAGCTCGTTGGAGCGTCAAAGGTCTGATTACCATAAAGAGATGTAAAGGGATTTTTTGTATATCTTTAACAACATGTACAGGAGAATTATATAGGATGAGAATCCAACTAATCCCTAGAAAACAGAACAACTCTACCAATAGTCCTAGAAATCTGTATAACAAACATCCCTACAAATGTGAACAACAAATAAACAGATAAACATCTAAAATAACAAATTAACAAATTCTATCTCTTATTAGGAAGATTATTCATCGAGCCCAGATCTTTAAGTTCTCTCCACAAACCTTCCATTCGACTGAGGATTGGGCTCGAGTAAATGCCCGGACACAGCCATTCCGAGGTGCTCCGAGGTCCTATAATAGCATGAATAGCTTGATGAGTAACCTGAAGCACCTCTACGTGGATCTTATTACTGTCCCAAACTAACCAAATACCACTGTCGCGTCCGATCATCACCAAATACCACCCTCGCATCCGATCGTCGGCGCTTTGCAAGAATTTGGGAAGCCCAAACCCGCCGCAATTTGATCCGCTCTTGCCTCGTCAACCTTAGTCTCAAAAAGAAAAACAACATCAGGTAGTTGTTACCGGTACCCTTACAATTCCAAGATAGGATCTTCATGGGACTAATTGATAGAGAAGGGATTGTGATCGGGTTGCTAATCCCGATTCCCGCTTTGTCCATGAGGATTTGCTGCCATAGCATTGTCTCGCCATCTCCTATTTTGGTACATCGATGGACATCGAGCACATTCGACAAGCTGGGTTCCCACTCAAATTGATCTCGGCTATCACAAGTAGATGCCATAAGAGAGGATTCACCGTCAGGCTCCGAGCGAAGTCCAAGGTCAAATCGTACCAGTCGAACATCCCCACTTTCTGTAGATATTCCTATATCATGTCGATTTCCATCCATTTCATGTCCGAATTTGAATAATCCATTGTTAGGGGAAGTCAGATTCAAGTCAGAGCTCTTTTCCTCGTACGTGGGATTCTGGTATGAATAATTGTGTAAATTGGGTGGAGTATCTGTAATTTTTTCACTGTCAGTGTGAGACTTTGGTATCACGACATTCACCTCTTTCTGTTGCTTAGTTCCAGCTTGTTCGCCTTTCTTACGTATGACTTTTTCTTTGGATGCAGTGTTTGTTGACTTTGAACTTCTCTTAGAATTATATGTGACCTTATCCTTATTAATTTCAGATCCCACGCTTTTCAAACTTTCCTGACTTTTAGTTTTCTCAACTTCTTGAACTTCTTTGGAGAGAATTTCGTAACGGTTTTGAGAATTTAAATTTAAAACTTTTTTCTCTTTCTCTCCGGGTTTCACGCCTCCTTCGGGGCTTCGTCGGACTTCCATTTCGTGCCACCATCCACGGCCCGTAGCTTTGTCCTAATTCTGTCACCGCTGAGTTATTGTTCTGGGCTGCCTCTGACTGGTTCTGTGCTTGCTTATGGTTGTCCTTATTTCTTGCTGATTTTCATTATATTGATGATCTCTTTTTTTTTTCGACCCCCGACATTCGGTATCCCGGTGACCCACCCGGCCACATGCGAAGCAGATAGACGAGAGATTCTCATAGATTACAGGTAGTAACGTCCCGTCCACTTCGACTCCATACCGGATTCGTTTATCGAGGTCAATTTGCACACACACCCTCGTAAATCTACCTTTCTCCCCATAATAAGTCTTCTTATCTATCTTAATCGGAGTGCCCAATCCCGACGCCGTGTGGAACAACATTGCTTTCTTATAGTATTCCACCGACATTTCCGGTATCCTAACCCAAGTTATAGTCGTCCTGACCTTGTCTTTGGAAGGCTGAAAGCGTGGTTGCCATTTTCGTACCACCAGGTAGTGACCAGCTATAATCCAGGGTCCCTCCGTTAGAACGTAGGCGACCTTCTCTTTGTCATGTAGCTTGAGAATGTAGCAACTGTGTCCCAGATCGATTAACTCGTAGGCTCCTAGGAGTTTCCACATATTGTTGATTCTGGCCGAGAGTAGGCTCGTGTTTACCGTCCTTCCAAGAATCTTGAGAATCAAGGAATCTTTCCATGGTTCTTATAGTGTCTTTCTGTAAGCGTCATCGATAACCACCCTAGGATACGGAAATTCCTCTGTTGGCTCGAACACTTTCATCTTCTCCATGTCTGGCATGGTTGGTGATTCAAATTTCTTATCCGCTGTCGATGGTTCTTCCTGTGCTGTTGAGGAGATACCCTCATCAACATCAAAGCCTACTTCCGATGCTGTTTGGACCTTCTTTTTGCTTCGCCGTAGTAGGTTTGCTTCTTCAGTGGAAGCTGGTGGAGGACCTTGTTCTCCGCCGTTTTTTTTTTCCAGAGCTTTTTTGCCCCAACATATTTTTTTGTGTTATGAATTATGACTCTTGCCTAAATCAGTGTCGTATTAGTACATTATTAATGCTTATTGGCTGTGAAATGGGGGGATTTTGGTTCTGATCGATTTTATAAATGTTGAATTATAAGAAAATCATATGACTAAATTTGACTCTGAAATCCGATTCTCATGGGATTCACATTTATTAACATTGAATCCAAATAAAAATGGATAATTACGCAAGTTAGACTTTATTTGTACTTTAAAAAAAACGAACCAGATAAAGTCTAATTATTTGTAATTTAAAAAAAATAAAAATAAAAGTAAGCTAATACATGTTTAGATCTTCCTTAAACAGAATTAGGGCGCCTAGAGTCCACATAATTAGAATTTAAAATGAACCTAGTTAATGTATATGCCGTCTCATTGTCTTCTCGATGAACAAAAGAGAAAAAAGTGTCCGTAATGTGAGAGCGGGTCTCTGTAGCGCCTCCCCTAGCACTACAACCCCCGCACAACAATACTTCCTAAGAGGAGGTTAGTCCTACACTCAGGGAATACTACGGTGAACGGTTAGATAATATTTAATTAGAGTGTGCGAAACAATGCAATGGAAGATAGAGATTGAAAACTTGTCAATAAATGAGGATGGTAACGTAAAAGGCACGAGAGTTATTAAATTGAGACAATTGACACAACAGAAAGTGTAACATGATAATGTGGAGATGTAAAATATAAGAATAATTGATTGAAACATGACATGATTAGAACTACGAACCGTAGAGTCAATTCTAGCCTACTGAGTATGATGCCTTAATACTTTAAGATACCGCTAGTTATCGTTCCTTTGAACCCTGAAATCATGCATTTTAAAATAGGCGAGGAGTTAGTCAAAGTGACTAAGTGAAGGGACATTAGGGTTTATAGATATATGTATATATTTAGATATAGGATCAAGATTACCTTGATCTAAAATAGTAGAAATAGGATATTGCAAATATGAAACGGTTCATAATAATTATTGAAATAGGGGTAGGGGTAAAATGAAATATTTGAAGAAATATGAACCGTTTGTAATAATAACTTAAATGCCCGCAAGCTAGGCCTTGTCACCCGAACTCCTTAAAATATTTGGTAAAACAGTAACGACACTGTACAGGGCACCAATACTTTAATAAAACCAATAAGATAATAACTCCTTAACTCCAGTGCCGTTGGGGAGCTACCCCTAGTGGCAATAACACGAAGCGGGAAGTAGTGTTCCCTTATAACTTGGCGTGGAATAACTAATCTCCAGTTACACCACTTCCAAGAGTGTAAGTGGCGGTTCGGTCACCAACAATACCCTCGGCCCGATACCTTCCGGGTAATTACTCGACACAGTTTAAGCGTCGGGGCCCATAATAATGATAATGATGAAGTATTTTTCTTGTTTGGTCGGAATCAGTTTTTTGTAATAATAGGACTAGAGTATATAATGTCCAGATAAAGATCCTGATTCCGACATAAAAGTATTTTCCTCATAAAGAGGTTTATTATACTGTAGTAATATGTATAGGTAGAAAATCAAATAATGGGTAAGTTTAGAAATCATTTTTATAAGTATATATATGTATAGGCATGATTTCAGTTGAAAATATTTTTATCCTCACCTATACCGGTAGCCAGAAATAGGTACGTGGATTCCACTGTTCGGTCCTAATTTCGCCTGAAAGTAATAACTACTATAGGCTTAGGACTAGGATCTAATTATTCTAACCACATAAGCACATAAAGTACATGATATTTATACATAAGAGAATAATACGTCAGAAATCCCCGGTAAATCTGAATTTTACCCGATAAACCCTAATTTTAACCGTTAAAGGAAAATTAATTAATAAAATAGGGTTTAGGAGATCTTTAAGTAATGAAATATTTATTAATCACATTATGATCCTAATTATGAGATTTCAAATGATATTTAGAGTTTAATTTAACAATGTAGGTTGTCTTTTGAAAATAATCCACAATTTACCGATTTTTAGAAAATTCGGGTAAAAATTCTTCTTTAAAATTTCAAAACTAATTTTATAATTATTTTAATATTAATTTCGAAATTAATAAATTATGGGTTGAACAAAAAGTCAAAATTACTATTAAAAACATTTACTATTCAAATTCTTAAGAATTAAACACTTTATAACATAAAATTAATCTCACACACTCATATTTTAATTCAAGAACATGTTATTTGACTTAGGAATGTGTTCATACTAGTTCATGATGATATTTATTAAATTCTAAGTTCATAACATATGATTAAGGTAAAATGTAACACTTTATATAACATATTTCATAAAATTAATTCTAAATAAATTAGTCTTGGCATGAATTTAATCAAATAAGATCATAAATATTCAGGTATATATTCAGATTATATCACATCCTAATTCATGCATTTAATTAAATAAAATTCATATATGTTACATATTTTTCCTAAAACTAGCATAAATGGCACATATTTCATAAAATAAATTCCTAAGAATAATTTAATTAAATCTAAGCATACCATAATTTATAATATATTAAAAACATAATATAAAGTATGAAATAATAAAGAAACACACCTTAGCTAGAGAGAGAGGGAGAGGCCGAACATGGGGGGAAATGTGAGAGATTTTGGTGTAGTCTTGTAAATGAGCTTGGAGGGGTATTTATACTTGGGATTTAGGGGCTTACCTTGAAATTTCTAAGATTTTAGGGTGTGATTCATGCTGATGAGTAATCTAGGATTATAATTAGGGGGGTTTAGGTGTTATTCTAGGTGTATAGTTGATGTAGAAGCTTATGTATACATATATTGTGTAATAAATACATTAAATTAAAATAAATCTAAAATAGAGAGAAATTAATAAGAAAATTGTAGCATAATATCTATGTTTTAGTTTGAAATGGGAAAAATTGTAAAAGAAAGAGAATTGAAAGGGCTTTCCGATGGTTATAAACTTTAGACGTTTAAACGTCTACATTTTAAGTAGTAAGTGTTTGGAATTTTCAAAAATAAGAGAAAATATAATAAATGGAGCTAGAATGTGATTTAATTTTTGAGAAGGTTTTCATGAGTCATAAAATAATTTAAGGATCGTTTTAAGTATAATATTGGATAATAAAAGCCGTACGGTTTGAAATTTAGTTTTTACGGAATAGTACTTTAGGAAAAAATAGGAAAAATTTATAAAATGATCTAGGATTTGAATTAAAGTTTGGAAAAAGTCTTAAAATTCATAAAATAATTTTAGGATAGTTATGGCTATAATATTGGATAGGGAAAATACTAAAAATCAAAAATATATAAATTACGGCAAAATTAGGATTTTGTGGCCGGTTTTGGATACTACGGGAGTTCTAATGAGAATTAAGATCCGGGAATGATACCATAATTCATAAAAAATTTTAAGGATTCATATGAGCCCAATATTGAATAGGTAAAAGTGTCTCGGTAAATTCCTACATTTAGGAACGAATAGTAACTAGGGACCTAAAGGGAATTTTTTATGAACAAATTTCAAAGTGTATCATAGGATGTTAAAAGCTAGGATATGAAACCGAAAAATGTAAAATCTAACTTTCTAAAGTTTCATGAGGAATATGTGAAGGTTTAGACTCGATGAATGAATAGTGATATGGAAATAATGTTTAATATTCAAGGTATAGAAGCATGTAGTACAAATTATTTATATTATGAATTGAGGCGGTAAGTATGTCCTTATAATCCCATTTCCTCTAGACCCCAAAACCTGGGTTGTTACATAAGGTTAGACATATGACGTATCTCCCTAACATTCTTTAGGTCTTACCAGCTAGGTCTTATCGAAGGGAAGTCAATTGACCTGATGTTAGATGGGTTGACCGTAACTAGTTCAATGTGGCTAGGTGACCTGACCTCTAAGGTCACTGATTTGGGTTCTAGTGGCACCTCTTGGGATGTGCACGTGGTCCTCTTTCATATTATCCTTGCGAATGTAAGCTTGAACGTATGGCTTTTCGACCTTATGACCTCTAGGTTTGCTAAGTTAGATCTTATACTACAGAGGTCCTTTGTGCTCTCAACCTAAAGTTAGATGGGTCGACCCTAGTTGGTTCAACTTGGCTGTAGCGCCCGGCGCGTGACGCCACATTCCCCGCACCAAGACCCAACCCGCATACGAAATGGAGGTCCGTACATGAGCCGAATCATGACGAACGGGGACACCCTCTAACTTTGCTTGATCATTCGGCTTATTTAGAAGATAGGCAACAAATCCGGTAGCTCCCTTTCTTACCAACCTATGAGCCTCAGTATAAGACAATATAATGGTACCGAATTCGATCTAACTCCCACGGTTACTTCTTCACCCAACCGTACCTTCTTCGAAAAACAATCAACAACAGCTTTATGCTTGTACAACCAATCCATTCCCAATATCACCCCATATTTCGACATCGGCATTACAATAAAATTCTCGGAGTACTCTCTTCCACCCAACTTCACCAAACAATCCTAAACAACCCGATCCGTCTCAAGCTTTCCCTCGAGTGGGGAACTAACCAAATAACAAGAATCCTAAAAGTAATAGGCAAGCACATAGAAACACATAATCTACAAGAAATAAAGGAATGTGTGGCATCTGGATCAAATAATGCATAAATGTCCGTGTTATGAATGCAAATGGTACCTTCCACCATGGCGTTGGGGTCATCCATAACATCTTGTTCCTCGCCCTCAAGGGCATATGCACCAGCCGATATCATAGGTCTTGGAGCTCCCGCTTGATATCCCGGCCTCTTGTTAGGGCAAGCATCCGCCTTATGATCCTCTTTTCCACATATGAGGCACAAACCCGATCTTTTTCGGCAATTATAGAAATTGTAGGTTGGTCCTCCACAATGTGTGCACGGGGGTAAGTCTTATGGTGCCCCCTGGAGCCGGTAGTGCCGGTGATGCTTGAGGAGTCGGTCCCCCATTCCGGGGCTTCTTGAATGTGCTCTTGTTTGGTGGAGTAGCATGCATCATAGGTTTTTTACCCAAACTTGAACTTTAGCTCACAAATGGCTTAGCAATTGGATCTTTCTTCCTAAACTCTTCCTCTTATCCGAAAGCCCATTGTACCGTATCCGCAAAGGAAACATAGTTGTATTCGGCTTGTCCATGCCTTAGCTCTTGTCTCAACCCCACAATGAACTTCTTAGCCTTCCTCTTCTCATCTAGAGTGATATGAGGAGCATACTTCCCAAGTCGATTAAAGATTACAAGATATTGTGCCACGGTGTTGTTCCCTTACTTAAGCTCATGAATTCTTGTTCCTTTCTCTCCCTCACAACCTCAGGTACAAAAGCATCTCTAAATTCCCTTTGAAACACTTCCCAAGTGACATCCTCTCCATCAACTTCAAGTTTCTCCATCGTACGCTCCCACCACTCATTGGCATCACCATCCAATTGGAAGATAGCAAATTGAGCCTTCTCTTGTGTAGTGAATTGTCGAACACTAAAAATCCTTTCAATTTGGGTCATCTACCCTTTCGAGATAGCATCATCCGTAGATCCGGAGAAATGAGGAGGAGTGTAGCTAAGGAACACTCCGTGAGGGTCCCAATGATTTTGTGGATGTGGTTGCTCAAATGGACAGCAGCATCTCACACGGGCGTTTGATGTCTTAGTTCAAATCCCAAACTTACCTTTAACATGCGTCTATTCCCAGGTTTTGCTTCCCAAACGGGCGTTTCACATTTCCAAAGGAAATCCAAATGCCCGTTCAAGTTGCTTCTGTAAGAAAAATTGGCTTCCAAACGGGCATTTGCAAAATGAACAAGTTCCCAAACGCCCGTTCAAATACCTTCTGTAACAAAATTGCCCTTTCCAAACGGGCGTTTCACTTTCCTTTATAAAATCCAAACGCCCGTTTGCATTAGACAAATTTGAAAATCCCGCTTAGCCCAAACGGCCGTTTGTAAAAAGTACTAGGGCACCAAACGCCCGTTTGGACATAAAAATATGGGCAAAAGTTACGGGAAAAATAGGGGTTCAACCCAAAATCACCAAAATACTTAAATTGGTCCGATCAAATGCAACACAAACCTCAACAATAATGCAAGGATCCATAACATATGCATATGCCACAAAGAAAAACGAGAATGGAGACTATGGGAAGCAATCTCCTATCAAATGCAAATGTAAAAAAAAATTGGCTACAAGCTATTAATGCCAACAACAACCAAAACCAAGTCATAAATGAAATATATGCAACATATAGCACTCAATCATCAAGTTCAAAACTAACCAAATGCATGCAAATGATCAAAACCAAGAATTATGCATAATGACCTAACTATTCATCACATGGCCCAAAATCTTGTATGCAACAAGTTTCATGAAGAAATGATCAGAGGGATAGATAGAGGATCATGTGGGGTTTCCGGAACTTACTTGGGCTCGAAAATTGATCGAGAAACGAAGGGGTTATGACTTCTTGAAGATTGCTCGAAGCTTGGCTCTTGGTCTGGCTCTTGTTCTTGGAAAATTGGCTAAGTATGGAGAATGAGGAAAAAAGGGATTTAAGTCCCTAAATGGTTGAACCAGTTCGGTTTTTGGGCCTTGGGTTCGGTTTTTAGTTTTCTCGGTTTAATTTGTTTCGGCTTTAGGTGGTTCCGGGTTCGAATCTCCGACAAACTAATTAATGAAATGCAATAAAATGCAGATCACATAATTTCAAATAAAATGCATACTTAAATTTAAATCACATAATTACCTATCGGCTCGGAAATACGGGGTGTTATAATGGGCCAGGAAACCTCGGTGAACAACTTTACACGTCTCTTCCAGATATCAAGGTCTTCTCGATCCTTCCCCGAGAACTGTTTCTATTACATCTCTTCGAAGAGATTTATGAAGATGATCAACTCTCCATCGACTTCTTTTGGGCGAGACATGGAAAGGCAAATTCCTTTACGTAATGGGCCCCGAAGACATGTTTGGGGTTCCAATGAAATGGATAGAACACGTGGAGGAGCCCCTTATAAGAGAAAGGCCCCCAACCATCACTTTTGAGGGTTGGGCAAAGAGCGTGACCGTCGCAATGTAGGAATGCAAAAAGTTGGTGGAGGCGTAGGGTCTACTATTCAATGAAGAGGTCTTATACCGATTTGACCTTTCGAGCCCCCCAGCGATGGTCGCGAATCCCCCCGCATGTGTAATGGAGAAAGATGGTTAGAATTTAGGGACTAATTTTACTAACTTTTCGCTAACTATAATTGTTTTCTCTATTTTCTGTACTTAGCTTTTTTTGGTATACCCTATATTGATAACATTCTGATGTTCAGCTTTGTATCATGCAGGGGTCGAGATCCTGATGGCCAGTAAGACTGCATCAAAGCTTGCTATACTCCTTAGAGCACCCCTAGCGGTTGCTCCGGCTCCTCCGTAACAGAACGTTCCTCAATAGCCAGTTGTCCCTCAAGGAGATGCCGGTCGAGGCACTGGGGGTCATAGCGATGGCGGCCGTGGAGGACGTGGTGACGATTTGGGTCGTGGAAGAAGCCTGATCGACGAGTCTCAAAACTAAGGCTCGGAAAACGCTGAAGTTTCGAAAGTAGAAGTTGTCTCCATGGTGAAGAAGAGGCCGAGCGTAGAGGTTCAGCCAAGCTCAAGAGTAGAGATCCGGGAGGGTGGGGCTCGAGGAAAAGAAGAAGATTGGCAGACCCTGCCTAGTTGTCGGGCAAAGGCAAGAATGTTTAGGTGGGGCCCGTCGAGCATGATGACGGATACACTTCCTTATCTGGGAAAAATATTACTGGAAGTTCGAGCTGGTGGGAGATGCTCGATACAAGAAGAATCCGGCAGACGGGCCGGTCCTGATGAAAAGGTGGCTCAATGCTCGATATCTCAGCTACAGCATCTTTGAGCGAGCCCAGATTGGGGGAGAACATGCTCGACTGGTCAATCAGTCAACGGAGGAGCTTTTGGCGGACGCAAGCCATGCGATAATTGCGGTACCTAACTTTTTATCCCTCCTTGATAATACATCAAATTTTCCTTACAAGTATACATGTATGTATCTTCTCTGTACTTATCACTTTCATACTTTGTAGGAAGTGCTTCCTTGAATCAACCTGGAGATGCGCTCGAGAGTTTATGCCTTGCACAAGATAAAGTACAAGAGGCTGGCAAGGATGCATCACCCGGTTGTCATCTATCGGGAGCGTACGGAGTTGACCGACAGGCTCAAAGTTGTTGAAGATGAACACGCGTGGACCAAGGAAGCCCTGCGAGAGATGGACGAGCAATGGAGGGCTTTGGATCAAAAGCACAAGGATGCATCGGAGGCCTGGCGGTTGGAGAAGGAGGAACTTCTGAGGGAAAGGGAGGTGATGCAAATGGCCATTGAAGAGAGGGATGGAAAGATGAAGGAGGTGAGCACTCAGCTGCAAGAAATCCAAAAAAATGTTGCCACCCTCGAGGTACGTACGGCGAGGGAAGCAATGGAGAAGTTTGTACGATCTAAAGCCAATGTTTCTCTCTTTTACTGGAGGGGCATCGGGCAACTGATCAGGCTCGGACTAACGCCTGCCACCGCTCAGAACAACACATGGCTTGACATGGCCAAAGATGAAAACCTCGAAGCAATTCCCAGGGTTGAGGATGAAGACGAGGAAAAGGTGCTCAAGCCCGAGTACCTCGAGATGGTTCAAGCTCAACAAGTGGCCTTCGTCGCAACTAACAGATCTCAAGGTGGGCAACTGAGGCCTTCACGAGCTAGTGAGCCTCTCAACTTGGTTCCTCTGTCAATGGCTCAGCCAGAACCTAAACAACCCTCATCTTCTGCTGCTCCGGGAGAAGAAGAAGCAGTCACCTGGAGACCATTCGCCTCTTAATCTCTTCCATTTCAATTTCAAATTTGCTAGTTGTATTCGAACAATTGCATCTTCTAATCTGATTTCCTTATTTTATGCAATTTCTGCCATACTTCACAAAATTGCTTTTACTTAAATGGAATTTGATTTAGCCCCAATTTTGTTGGAATTTTGACAATTGTTGACTCTTTAAGCTTTGATTGTTGATGCTTGAAGCCTAACTATCCTTTGCACGTTGGTTGATACCTGAATTGTTGTATGCCCTCTTGTTGTCTGGTGTTCGAAATTGATGCATGCCTTAAAAGTAGGATTGTGTAAATTCTGACTTCTACTGAAAAGTAGAAGAATGTACGTAATGTCCCAGGCTCGAGGGTGTGTCCGCATAGGGATCACCCTGGCTAATTAAAGACAAACAGGAGAAAGCATTCCAAATTGTACGAAAATATGTTAAGTATGGAACGTCTTTAAAGGAAATGCCATTTGGGATCTTCTAGCTGTAATAAGTTTGATCTTAGGAATATTTGTAAAATTCGCTAAGTATTCAAACTGAAAGTGATCCTTCAAAGGATTCCGAGGATAAGCTAGGATTAAAATCTGTCGGCTTAATTCATGTAAGTTTTAGTCTACTGAATCCGCTCGTTTCCAGAGGGACTAGAGTAGTGTTAAATGATGCTATTTCGAGGTGGAGCGTTCTCTACACTGAGTTAGCTTGCTGACTCCCGCGTGAGAGTTATTCGCGGAATAGATTGAGCAAAGGATAAGAAAATTGCACTAAGTACTCATATCCGTGCTTTATACTTTGTTAAGAAAAGGTAAAACGTGTCCTAAGGGGAATGATACAATACTTATACGTAAAACCTTCTAAGGTTGCAAGCATTCCACGGTCGGGGTAGATGCTCGGCTTGCAAAGTTTCTAGCAGTTAGGTATTATTCGCTCGCACCTATGTAACTTTGAAGGGGCCTTCCTAGTTAGGGTCCAACTTACCCACATGTTTAGAAACTTCAACTTTCTTGAGAACTAAATCTCCTAGTTGGAAAGTTCTCTCCTTGACACATTTGTTGTACTGTGAGGTGACCGTTGCCTTATACCTGTGAATGCAAGCCCAAGCAATGTCGCGCTTTTCGTCGAGTAAGTCCAATTCCAGTGCTCGATTGTTGTTGTTAGCAATGGGCTCAAAGTAGGCTATGTGTGCATACTCTTGAGCGAGCTCTATAGGTATCATTGCCTCGGATCCATATGTAAGAGCGTAAGGAGTCTCATTTGTTGCCGCTCGTGGGGTGGGTCGATACGCCCAGAGAGCTCCCTGGAGTTCCTCGGCCCACTCATCTTTTTTACTCTCGAGCATTATTTTGAGATGCTGGCGTAAAATCCTGTTAGCCACCTCAGCTTGAACATTAGCCTGTGGGTGGCCTATGGAAGTGAAGCGTTGCTCGATGCCAAATTTGGAGCACCAGTCTCGAGTGTCTGCAGCGATGAACTAGGATCCGTTGTCCGAAATAAGCACCCTTGGAATTCCATATCTATAGATGATGTTCTACTATATGAAGTCTCTGACTGTTCGAAACGTGATTTTGGCAGCAGCTTCTCCCTCGGCCCATTTCATAAAGTAATCCACTGCTATGATTGTGAATTTCCTCTAACCGACCGCTATAGGGAGAGGTCCAACAATGTCAATGCCCCATTGATCAAAGGGTCATGATACGTTAACAGGGATCATTTGAACTATGGGAAGCTGAGGAACGTTCGAGTGAAACCGGAATTTGAGGCATCTTTTGGAGTAGTTGATGGCATCTTGCAAAACCGAAAGCCAGTAGAATTCACTTCTTAGTACTTTTTTGGCCAAGATCCGACCACCAAAATAGTTCCCACAACTTCCCCCATGCACATGTTCTAACACCCCCTTTGCTTGCGAGGGTCTTAAACACCTCATGGGTGGTCCTTGGAATGAGCATTTGAAGAGTCGTCCCTCATTGTCCAGCGAGAACCTGGGGCTTTCTCCTTACCTTTCTTACTTCGATTTTATCACTTGGGCAAGTCCCGTCTCTAAGGAACAAGATGATCGTGTCGAGCCAACATAGCTTAGAAGGATCAATCATACTTATCTACCTCAAGGGTTCGCTTTCCACTATCAGAGGTTCCTCGATTCTGAGGAAGGTGACTGTCCGCTCACAGTTTCCATCTAGAGAAGATGCAACCTTCAACAGAGCGTCTGCATGCTAGTTTTCCGCTTGCAGGACCTGCAGTAGGTGGAATTCCATGAATTCGGCAATGATCTCATTGGCCTTTGCTTGATAGCGCACCATGGTGGTTTCTCGAGACTCGTAGGTTCCGTAAATTTGGCTTGCAATCAATTGCGAATCCACATACACTGTTATTCTCGCAGCTTCGCTTTTTTGAGCGATTCTGAGTCCTTGAATGAGCGCCTCATACTCGGCTTCATTGTTGGTAGCTTGGAAGGTGAGCTTGATTGTAAAATCCATTTATGTTCCATGGGGATCCCTGAGGGTTACCCCGGCTCCTTCCCCTTGTAAGGTCCAGGAACCATCTGTGTGTAGCAGCCATAAGCCCTCTTCTTCGAGCGATGTGGATTCTAGCCCAAAGCGTTCTCCCAGAAGGTCTGCCACTGCTTGTGCTTGAATGGCTGTGCGAGGCTCGAAGTTGATGTCAAATTGGCTCAGCTCAATGGACCACTTGATTAGCTTTCCAAAGACATCGGCTTGACCAAAACTTGTTTGAGGGGTTGATTTATGAGCATTGTTACGGAGTGTGCTTGAAAGTAATGCCTTAATCTTCGAGAAGCATTAATGAAGGTGAAGGCAAACTTTTCAATCTCCACATAACGCTTCTCTGCGCCCTGCAAAGTTTTACTCAAGTAATACACAGGCAGGAGTTTTCGCTAGCATACTGCAACAAGTATGGCTCTCGTGGCCTCCGAAGAGACTGAGAGATAGACAAACATGTGCTCTCCTTCTACCGGTTTTGTTAAGAGTGGGGCACACGAGAGATACTGTTTCATGCTTTGAAGTTCCTCTTCGCATTTTGCAGTCCATGCGAAGTTACGAGCGTTGTGCAAAATCTTGAAGAAGGGTAGATTCCTGTTGGCGGATCGAGAGATGAAACTGTTGAGGGAGATTATCTTGCCCACTAACACTTGAACTTCTCTAACATTTCAAGGGGAGGGAATATCCAAGGTTGTCATGATTTTTTCGGGATTTGCTTCAATTCTTCACTGGCTAACCACATAGCCAAGAAACTTACTGCCTTGAACCCCGAAGGTACACTTCGAGAGGTTGAGCTTCATGCCATACTGCCTGAGTATACTGAACGCTCGAGGAGGCCATCCAGGTGAGAACCTTGATGCTCGCTTTTGACTATCATATCGTCCACGTAGACTTCCATGGATCTTCCTATCTCGGGCTCAAACATCCAATTGGCGAGGCGCTGATATGTAGCCCCGGTGTTCTTGAGGCCAAACGGCATGACTTAAAAGCAGTATACACCCACATGCACCACAAAGGAGGTCTTTGGGTGATCCTCGGGAGCCATGAAGATTTGATAATATCCTTGGAAGGCGTCCGTCATGCTCATGAGCTCACAGCCAGCAGTTGAATCCATTAGTTGATCTATGCGAGCAGGGGGCAGGGATCCTTGGGGCAGGCTTTGCTCAAATCTGTGAAGTCGTTGCACATGCGCCATTTGTTTACACTTTTGGGCACAAGAACGACATTGCAAAGCCATTCTGGGTAAATAATTTATTCAATGTGCTGAGCATCGATGAGCTTATTGACTTCCTCCTCAATGACTTGTTTCCTGAATCCATGGACCTCCCTCTTCTTCTGCTTGATGGGCTTGAAAACAAGATTCACGTTGAGTCTATAGACTATGACACTCGGATAAATGTCGGTGAGATCCGAGGCTTTCCATGGAAAGATATCCAAATTCTCTCTGAGGAATTCAATCATCATGGCTTGTGCTGGACCCTCGAGGTTTGAGCCTATCTGGTTGGTTTTCTTCGGATTGCCAGACTCTAATTCGACGGTTAAGTATTTCTCTGTAGGCTCAATTCTAACCTCTGGGCGGGGAGCTTCGAGCGCCCTCTTCTTTCCTGTGAGGCGCTTATCCGTTTCCTCAGAGGGTTGATCTTCGTCTCTTTTTGAAGACTCTTCGACCGCTCCCGGGGGGGCATCGCTCGCGGTGGCCCTGGTTCCTTTTTTCTTGTTCTTCTTTCTATAAAGTTTCTCCCGTTTACGCTCGGGCCCATCTTCATCGAGCTTCGGGATGTCCATTGTCTTCTTCATGGATTCGGGTTGGACAGTCTGCTTGGGTTTGTGGCTGTGAAGCGATAAAATGTAGCATTCTGAAGCCTCTTTCACATTGCACAGGACCTCTCCGGTTCCCTCAGGAGTGGCGAACTTAAGCTTTTGATGGTAAGTGGAGATAACTTCTTTAAAGTCCATGAGAGCTGGCCTACCGATAATGTAACACCCCGCTCGCTCACACGTACAGGTACGCAACATGTGTGGGTTTAATTTCATAATTTATTTGATTTCTCTTAATTGATGCCCTACGTGAATTATATGAATCTTAAACTATTGTATGATTTAAATTATGTTTTGAGCTTGTTTAATTAGTTTGGACTCAATAACACTTTATTTGCATTTTTGGGCCTTTTTCCAAATTGGCCACTCTTGAGTCCTTAATTTGTATCTTGAGCTAGGGAACTCGG
>JBBMKE010127583.1:0-16236 GCA_037834125.1 Lippia alba | reverse complement strand
AATTCCTTTGGCTATATATTGACTTGGGAAGTTCTTACCTTAGTGTTTGATAAGGGTTTGGTAAGGGGAATGCTTGATTGTAAGGTTTTATGCTTCTTTGTGCAAGACATATGCTAAATTGATGAGTTCTAGCATGAGTGGTATCAGAGCCATGGGTTGCAAAACCTGGGCTTTCGAGTCGTGTGGGTCTGTCTGGTTCGATCGGCTTAGGGACTAAATGACAATGTGTTGCATCTTTGCATCTCTTAATTGATTATGTGCCTTGATTGCTTCCGCTTTATGATTTGATTTATGCTCTGTTTGTTGTTGAGTGGTTTAAGGGTTAGCCCGCCTAGCCTAGCGTGTGTGTATGTCCTCATTCTCTGGGACTTAGCTCGTGTACGGATTGCCCATTTTGTATTCGGGTTGGGTCTCTATGCCAGGGGATGTGGTGCACGCACTGGGCGTCACACGTTCGGATTTACGAATGCCCCTGCGGTGTTTATGGACATGATGCACTGGGAGTTTAGACTGTTCCTTGACAAGTTCGTGGTAATATTTATAGATGACATCTTGGTGTACTCAAGGTCCATTGAGGAACACGCACAACACTTGAGAATTGTATTGGAGACCCTAAGAAGCATAAGCTTTATGCTAAGTTCAAGTGTGAATTTTGTATCGACAAGGTGATGTTTCTGGGTCATATAATTTCGGGGAATGGGATTGAAGTTGATGCTTCGAAGGTTGAGACGGTATTGAGTTGGGAGCGATTAAAGAATATCTTAGAGATAAGGAGCTTTCTAGGGTTAGCGGGGTATTATCGCCGATTTGTTCAAGATTTCTCTAAGATTGCCTCCCCGTTGACTCACTTAACTAAGAATGAGGCAAAGTTCGAATGGGATGACAAGTGTGAGGCAAGTTTTTAGATTCTGAAAGAAAGGTTAACTTCTGTGCCGATTCTTATATTACCCGAGGGTACGGATGGTTACGCAGTTTATACGAACGCCTCTAAGGAAGGTCTCGGGTATGTCCTTATGCAACATGGTCGAGTGGTTGGTTATGCTTCAAGGAAGTTGAAGGAGCATGACAAGAATTACCCAACACACGATCTCGAGTTGGGCGCCGTAGTATTTGCTTTATTGAAGTGGAGACATTATTTATACGGGGCAACGTTCGAGGTATTCCCCGATCATAAGAGCCTCAAGTATTTATTTACTCAAAAGGAGTTAAATGTGAGACAGAGGCGTTGGATGGAGTTCTTAGAAGACTATGATTGTAAAATTCAATACCATCCAAGGAAAGTGAACGTGGTAGCCGATGACTTGAGTAGGAAGGTGAGTGTGGCTAATTTAGAAGTTGGTTCTTCAAGCTCGGGTGCAAGTTTGGTGGCTTCGGATGGTTGGTTATCGAATCTTACCGTGAAACCGGAGTTATTTCAACAATTGTTAGATGCTCAGAAGTTGGATCCGACTTTACAAAAGTTGGTGACTAGATTGGAACGGGCTCCAAATCTAAAGTTTAATTTCGACGAGTCGGGTTTGTTAAGGTTTAAAGCGAGAATATGTGTCCCGAAAGAGTTTAAGAGGATCATACTTGAATAGGCACATCGCTCTAGATATTTTATCCATCCGGGAGGCACAAAGTTATATCGGGATTTGAAGGAAAGGTTTTGGTGGAATGGCATGAAGAGGGACGTCACGAACTTTGTGAAGTGGTGTCTAACATGTCAAAATGTGAAGGCGGAACACCAAAAATCGGGTGGAACTCTCCAACCACTTCCGATTCCCGAGTGGAAGTGGAAGCAAGTGACTATGACTTTGTGTCTAGCTTGCCTAGAGTAAAAGGAGGGTATGATGGAATTTGGGTCATCGTTGATAGGTTGACCAAGTCGGCTCATTTCCTTAAGGTTCGTCTGACGGATAAAGTTTTGAAGTTGGCTGAGTTGTATTGTAAAGAGATCGTTCGACTACATGGGGTTCTAGCTAGTATTATCTCCGATCGAGATCCAAGGTTCACATCGGTATTTTGGTAAAATCTCCAAAAGCAATTGGACACTAAGCTCAAGTTTAGCACGGGTTCGCATTTCCAAACAGACGGGCAATCCGAAATGCTAATTGAATACTTAGAGGATATGCTCCGGGCTTGTGCTTTAGATTTTTAGGATAAGTGGGACAAACATCTCCCATTAGTTGAGTTTGCTTATAACAATAGCTACCGAGCCTCAATAAAAATTGCTCCCTACGTTGCTTTGTACGGGAGAAAGTGCCGATCACCGATTTATTGGGAAATTGATGATTGGAAGTGGACTAAGGAGGATAAGCTCATAAAGGGTGACATTGGGATGATATTGAGACTACTAGTGAGAAGGTTCGCCAAATTAAGCAACGGATGAAAGTGGCTCAGGATCGGCAAAAGAGTTACGCCAATAAGAGAAGAAGGCCTTTAGAATTCGAAGTCGGAGATCGAGTTTTTTTAAAAGCGTCTACTAGAAAGGGCTTCACTCGTATAGATAGAGGTGGAAAACTTAATCCACAATACCTTGGGCCATTTGAGATCTTGTAAAGGATTGGAGAAACGGCGTATAGATTGGATTTGCCGCCGCAATTAACCGGGATACACAATGTCTTTCATATTTCACAACTTCGGAAGTACTTCCCCGATGAAGGATCTATCATTTCCGTGGAGGATGTTCAAGTTGAGCTGGATTTAACCATTGTGAAGAATCCGGTTGCAATTCAAGATAGAAAAATACAAGAGTTGAGGAATAAACGGATTCCCCTGGTAAGAGTTCTTTGTTGAGATCAAAAGTCAGAAGAATCGACTTGGGAAATCAAGGAAAAGATGAGGAGATTGTATCTGGGGTTGTTTGAGGAGTCGGATCGGACTTGAGGACAAGTCCTTTTTAAGGAGGGGAGATTGTGACACCCCGAATTTCCAGATATACAGGTGTGGTCTATGTGCGCAATTTAATTATTAATTATGTGATTTATTTATTGTTTAACCTCATTTCTTCTTCTTTCTTAATTCTTATATTTAAATTATGTGAACTATTTGAACTTACGTGATATGTGAAATCTTTGTTGCCCGTGTGATACGTGTTTTGTGATTTCTAATTTTTGAGCGTGACATATGTGTATTATATGATTCATGGACTTATATGTATGATTTAAAGTATGTTTGGGGTTTTACGTAATTAGTTTGGACTCAATTGTATACTTTTTGAATGTTTTGGGGGCATTAGGTAATTATGGCCTTTTGAGTCCCTAAGTCAGTTCTTGAGCTAGGGAACTCGGATTCGAGTTCCGACACCTTCGTTGAATTTGATTCGATGAATGGGATTCAATGAGCCTAACCACATATTTTTTCGACCCCGTTAAGACCTAAATTTTGACCCGCGTACACAAATACGTACATGTACCCAAGATGGGACCCCCAAGCCATACCTTGTGGACTTTTTCCCCTTCCTTATACACACTTGCAGCATTCCCTTTCTCCCTCACCTCTCTCACACGCACAAACCAAGAAGAAAGAAAGAAAAAAAGAAGGTCAAACTCCAAGCTTCCATTGTTGCTCAAGCCCTCCAAGCTCAAGACCCTTGTTTGCTCACTTTCTGTACTTAGTATGCATATTTTTGGAATCCTCATGCTCTTGTGACCTTATTTATATGCACAGATCATGGAATATATGTTGGGATATATGGGTTTTGATCATGGATTGAGTAGTAAGGGTTTGGAGGTCTTGGTGCATCCTTGCATTCCATGGATTCTTGTTGCACTTTTAAGCATTTATGGAGGTTGTTGTTGCATAATCCTTGGTTATTTATTGGTTCCTATGGTTGGTTGTAGTATGAGGAGGTTATCACCATTAATGCACATGTGGGTTTGTGGGAAAAAGCTTGGGAATTTGGTTTGATGATCAATTTGTGCAAGATATGTGCTCATATGATGCTTTCAAGCATGCTTGATGGATTTTGGCTAGTTTTTGGCTTAAACCCTTGATCCCCTTCATCCCCAACTTTGGTATTGAGTCCTAATATGTGTTATGAATTAGTTTTGAGCATTGTGGTATTGAGGGATTAATTTTGGAACTTTTTTATGCATGCTTGTGTGAGATATGCGTCTGTTATACCTTTAAGTGCGTATGTGAGTGTTTCTTTGAAATTTGATGTCTAATATGCTCATATATGAGTTTTGGAGTTTATGATTAAATTTGGATTGGTTTTAGAGAGTTTGAGCTTGCTTTGATTTGGCTTTGGCCGAGATGTGTGAAAATTGGGAGTTTTGGGCGCTGAAGCAGATCAATGGCCGTTGGCAATTTGTTATTAGATTCCAACGGCCATTGGAATGGGCATACATAGTAGGTTGTTACTGCCTTGTTTCAACGGCCGTGGGAATTAAGCTTGTGAATCCCAACGGCCGTTGGTTTGGGTCAGTGTCACCGACCGTTTTCTTTCGTCGTTTCTTTGCTTTCCATGGCTCGTATGCGTCTTTCCCACCCCCAATATGATTCCTAAACATGTCTAACATGATTATATGTGTGTTACCTTGAATATATTAGAATTGGCTCGATTTTGAATGTGAATTTTGGAGTTATGGTTCATTATGCCCTATATGATACGTTTGTGCATTTCATATGCATCCATTGCATTCATAAGCATTGTCGAGCGTCTAATTGGTTTATGATTGAGTCTAAGTCTTGGGTATTATGTTTGTATGTCATAGAGCCCCTTCCAGACGTCGTCGAACCTGAGGCTTAGGTGTTGGTTTGCCCATTTTGATTCCGGTTCTCTACTGCTTTTATCATAAGGTGAGGTTTTGGTTTCTTTTGTATTAGTTAATGATCTATGGCCCAAACGTGATGATTTCTATCCCACATGCAATTATATATCTTATATATTCCTATTTATAAGCGTGTTTAAGATATGATTATGGTCTTATGTATACGTTTAAGGGTTTTTATGAAATGGTATACGAATGAGCATAAGTAAGCTTAAGTTTCTTTACGTTTAAGTTTTGTTTAGTGTGAGGTAAGCCCTGAAATATGGGAATTGGTTATAGTAAGTAAGTTGGGCCCCGAGAAATGTGAGTAAGGACTCCCGGAACGGTAAGGGCCATCAGGATAAGCCTGTGCATGATTCCCATTCGTAATACCACGCGCGATTCTTAGAGGTTGATGAGGCGTGATGCTCCGAGTACGTTGTGGGTTCTCTACCCCTCGTACATAATAAGTATGCAGGCAGAATGTAGCGCCTGGCGCATGACGCCACATCCCCCGCACCAAGATCCCGACCCGGTCATAAAATGGAGATCCAAGCCCGAATCTGAATCAAGGCGAATGGGGACTCACTCACTCACTCACTAAGCTAGGCGGGACTAACCCTTAAGCCAATCAAACCAAAACCCTATAAAGAAATAGAGCAAAGCAACAATGCGGAAGCTAAACCTGTACATATAACATATATTCACAATGAGCCACGGGCTCAACAAAAATACGAGTAACATGGCCTTCGCAGCCTCAATTCTGTACAAAAGTGCCACGGGCATTCATACAAGAGCGATAATTAGATAAGTAAATATGAGTGCGTGGTACAAACCAAAAAAATAAAGTGCTAGTCTAAAATGCAAGACTCTAGTGACTCGTATTCTCGCCTAGCACTCGCCACACCTGCACAAAACACTGAAAACCAAACAGGTTCAGTCTAAAAGAGACTGGTGGGTATAAAACGGGGCTATATACATAATATGGTAGAATTTAAACAATTACATGCAAGTTATAATCCCAATTGAGGGTTTTGAAAGATTTTCCAAGTGGGCAAAGAAGGGAATCATCAATCGGGATCATAACAATCAAATTCGATTAAGTAATAGGTCATTCAATAGCCCAGCGGGTAGGCGTGTGTACAATATCCAACCTAATCCTTTGTGTAATTTAATATTCATTATTCAAGTATTTTCATGCATTAAGTTCTTTTGTGCACAGTCAAATGATCTAATAATAACGATCGGCCAAATACCCTTCTGTGTCTGGGTGATTGTCCGGGTAGCTAGCCCTCGCCATCCAATCAATGTGGCTAGAGAGGTACATGAATCCTCTAAAGCCCGGCTTGCATTTCTTTGTCAAAACTCCTGACGAAGTCGGTTTCGCCATAATTGGTTGGGACTAGTATGAGTGGATCACCGTCGGCCCAATACCTCCCCAGATAGCCACTCACACTAAGTCCCGGGGCCCGTGTAATAATTTAGCCTCATTAAAACTTTAGGTGGGATATTAAAATAAAAAGGGCTATACGTTCGCAATCATTTACTTGATGAAAAGCCTCTATATATATATAACTTTAGCTTAAAATTTTGCACAAAAGGGGATATATCGGGTTGGGTTAACTAAGTAGAAGAGAAACCCACCTTGGAAGCAAAAGAGAGCAGAGTAAAAACTCATAGCCCGGCCTCCTCTCTGTCAGGACCTAAATCTGTGCAAGAAAGACCGTTTGAGACTCAAATGACCAATTAAGATGCTCGGGAATGAAATGTATGACATGAGATGCATAAGAAGGATATCATGTCATGAAGATGTTCATGTGCACAATAAATGTCTGAAAAGGAACTTAAACAATTGTTCGATATCATAACTTTCCATTTCAATATCAATTCAATCCATAATTCTCAAATATTTGAGTTATCATATGATTCAACAAGTCCACACATCAAAGGAATCACAAAAGAATGCATAAGTACACAATTATAATTCATATAACGAGTAACGGATCATTTAAGCACGGATAAGAATAATTAGGACACATTCGTTCAAAACTCGGCAAAGATAATCATTCAAGGATCATATAATTTACCACATACAATTTAAGGCATTAAACACGCATCAGAGAAGTATGTAAGTCATAAAAGAACTGAGAAAAACGAGCGAACACGAGAAAGAACGAAATAAATCATGTATGCAGTGGCAATAATGCCGCACGGCCGCGCGCGGTATGAGTGTAAATACCGCATGTCCTTGCGGTATTATTTCGAAGAGGGGTCAAATTTCGAACGCGGCCGCACGAGCTTTAAACTCAAAAATGCAGCGCAAAGCTCCTCAAAAACATTCTCAACACATGCCCAAAGCTCAATACTAGATCAATCATGCTTAAGGGAAAAAAATGACCGAGTTCTCCAAATTTCATACAACCCACATTAATGGTGAATGCATAAATAGCCAACTACCATCAAATATCAATCCATACAAGCATTAATGAAGGTTTAGGATAAAAAACCTCAATCAACTCACAAGAAACAACAAGGAATGCCAACTCAAGAACTCACTCCAAACCCTTACTATTCCATCATGTGATGAATCTCCAATCTAACCAACATCCTAACATGCATAAGAACACTTAAAATAAGGAGAAGAAGAATCCAAATCACATGTCAAGCTTACCTTTCAAGTTAGGGAGGAGATGGAGGTGTGTACGATCTTGGAGAAGAAGATGAATAGTATCTCTTGAGAGGGAAATTGGAGAGCTCGGTTCTTGCTGCTTCTTGGAGCCAATTTTGAGTGCAAAATGAAATGAGGGTGGTAAGAGTTGATAGGGTATTAAGTGGGGAGTATTTGGATCCAAAGTTTGCCCCATTTGGTGGTGTATAGAGTGAGATATGGATCTTTTAGTCGGGTAGGGTCATTTATGCGGGTAGTGGTAATATGTTGGGGTTCTGGGTGAGTTTCGGTGGTCGGTCGAGGTCGTAAAAATACAACGAGCACATATAATCATTTATAGCACATAAATACACGACATATCCAAAATTCACCAAATTCTGAATTCAAATAAAATAGAATCGGTACACGAATCTAACACTTAAGCGTAGGACAATCAAATGAGCATTTAAAGTCACAATTTCTCAAGTATTCATAAATATTCAATTAATTCAAATAAGAGAAATTAAGGAATAATACGAGATAAATCACATAATTACATGATTAAGGAAATCTAAAATGCATAAATAGTGTCACATACATCATACCTGTACGGTCGAAAGATCGGGGCGTTACAACCTTCCCCCCTTAAAAGAATCCGTACTCAGATTCATCGATCGTCCAGAAATAACTCGGGTTGAAAGATTCTCATCTTTTCCTCCGTTTCCCACATTACTTCTTCCGTGTCAACACTTCTCCACAACACCTTAACTAGTGGAATACGCCGATTCCTTAATTCTTGAAACTTTCGATCCAAAATCCTAATCGGCTTTTGCACGAAGGTAAGATTCGGCTCCAAATCCACTTCTTGAATTTCCTCTAATGGTAACACTTCAGATACATCCCGATAATACTTTCTGAGCTGAGAGACGTGAAATACGTTGTGAATTTTGGTCAGACTCGGTGGTAAATCCAAACGGTAGGCAGTATCCCCGATTCTCTTAAATATCTCGAACGACCCTATGTATCTCGGATTCAATTTCCCGCCCTTGCCGATTCTTGTGAACCCCTTTCTTGGAGATGCCTTTAAAAACACCAGATCACCTACTTCAAACTAAATATCCTTTTTTCGGCGATTCGCATAACTCTTTTGGCGAACTTGGGCGGCCTTCATCCGTTGTTTTATGACTTGAACCTTATCTATTGCATCTTATACAAATTTTGAGGGTTTTTCCTCATCGTCTCTTTTTACGCCTTGTTGTTTGGTCCAATGCCATTCTTCCAAATCAAAGAATAAAGGCGATCTACATTTTCTCCCATAGAGAGCTTCAAATATCACCATCTTGATCGATTCTTGGTAACTATTATTATAAGCAAACTCGATCAAAGGTAGTTGTTCATGCTACGAACTTTAATAATTCAAGGCGCACGCTCTCAACATATCCTCCAAATACCGAATCAACCTTTCGGATTGCCCATCTGTCTGGGGTGAAATGTGGTACTGAAATGAAGCTTCATGTCCAAATTCCGCTGCAGTTCTTGCCACAACCTTGAAGTGAATATCGAGTCTCTATCCGAAATAATACTAACCGACACTCCATGTAATCGAACAATTTCATCACAATAAATCTTAGCCAGTTTCTCCACTTTATCGGTCATCCGGATAACAAGAAAATGAGCAGACTTAGTTAATCGATCTACTATCACCCAAATCCCATCCAAACCATCTTTAACCCACGGAAAACCCGTCACGAAGTCCATTGTAATCTGTTGCCATTTCCAATTGGGAATAGGTAGAGGCTGAAGTAGCCTGGATGGCTTCTGATATTCGGCCTTCACTAAGTGACAGGTCAAACAACGTTGCATGTACTCGATCACATCCCTTTTCAACCCATGCCACCAATAGTACTGCTTGAGGTCCTTATACATCTTATTTCCTCCCGGATGTATCAAATAGGCTGATTTATGAGCTTCCTCAAAAATTACCCTATTTAGTTTTTTGGCGACCAGAATTCTATTCTTAAACCTCAACAATCCCATATCATCAAATCCAAACGGACCTTCCGGATTTGCTCTAGCTTTCTGAACTAGTTTCTAAACCTCGGGATCGTTTCGCTGCGCCTCAAACAACCTCTGCTTAAGATCTAGCTGAATAGAAATGGTAGTAACGTGAGCCTTAATTCTGATAATCTCTAACTCTTCTTTGTTTTCGGAGCTCACTTCCACCTTCACATTCGACACGCTAGCCTTCCTACTCAACGCGTCGGTGACCACATTGGCTTTTTCGGGATGGTATTTAATGGTGCAATCATAATCTTCAAGGAACTCCAACCAATGCCTTTGTCTCTTATTCAAATCCTTCTGAGAGAATAAGTATTGAAGACTCTAGTGGTCGGTGAATATCTCAAAAGAAATCCCATAGAGGTAATGTCTCCACTTTCCCAAAGCAAAGATTACCACCGCTAACTCGAGATCGTAGGTGGGATAATTCTGTTCATGCTCCTTTAATTTCTTGAAGTGTAAGCAATCAATTTTTCATTATGCATTAAGACGCAACCTAAACCCTCCTTTGAGGCATCCGTATACACTGTATATCCTTTTGAGCCTTCGGGAAGCACTAACATTGGTACGGTCGTCAAATTTTCCTTCACGAGCTGGAAACTCGCCTCACAATGATCATCCCATTCAGACTTGGTTTCCTTCTTAGTTAGTTGAATAAGGGGAGCTGCGATCTTTGAAAAATCCTTCACAAACCTTCGATAATAGCCCGCCAAACCCAAGAAGCTTCTTACCTCGGAAGCATTCTTTGGACTTTGCCATTTAAGAACTGTCTCGATTTTTGATGGATTAACTTCCAAACCCTTGCTCGAGATAATGTGGCCTAAAAAGGTAACCTGGTCAATCCAAAACTCGCATTTACTTAACTTAGCGAACAACCGGTTGTGACACCCCAATTTTCTGATCGGTTGAGCTGGCGCCACGTTTCGATTTCCTTGTGTGCTTTAATTGTTTAATTTACATTTTTTTGTTGCTTTAGTGTTTATTTGCTTTTAATTTTGTAACTCCGAGCGTTGCGGGGCCCTAATTTCAACTCTTTAAGAGTTTAGGGAACTTTTTGTAATTTTCTCTTTTTGGGGGTCTTTTGGTCATTTTTTCTTTTGGATGAGAGTCCGACCCTTTTGACCCCTCCAGCTTGTCCGGGGCAATAAAAGGAGTTCATAATTCTAAGTTTGCCCAATTCTGACTTCGTTTGCTCTTTCTGCGGCCGTTTTACTCGTTTAAATTCGGATCAAATATCCAAAAATCCCCCGTCGGCCAATCACATCACGACACATCACTCTCTCTCTACCGGCTCTCTCTCTCTCCCAGCGATCCACATACACTCGCGGTGTATTTTCACTCACATCTCTAACTTTTTTTTTTCTCAAATAGTGGAAATAGTGGAAATCGATCCTCTCGACGAGCCCGACTCAATGACACCAAAATTAGGACCTAAAACGCGGTGGTGACGGAGATATTTAAAGTTTCAGTCGTGGCGGCAGGTGGCTTTTCAGCTGCGACTTCGTCGGCGGTTTTGGGTGGTTTCCGGCACCCATTTGCTAACACGCGCGGTGGGGCTAGATGCGGGACCTCCTTGCGTAACTCCTCGGCGCAACCAGCGGCACCTCAGCGCTGCTTGAAAGTCGGGTGACGCGGCGGCGTCACTGTAGCAACGGCGAACTCGCCGTTCCGACTCCATTTTTTGGTGAGCCTTAGTGGTTTCCGACAGTTTTTGAGGCCTTGAGTTCATTTCCGGCATTAGATTGGGTCAAATCACGGCGATGTTGGGGGTTCCGGCAATGCAGCAGTAACGCGACTTTGGTGGCAGTTTTGGAGGTTTTCCGGTGACATTTTGGTAACGACACCTTCAAGAAAGTTGTTCATCTTGATGAGGCCGATCTTTTCATGTTGATCCAGGCTCGTGAATCGGCGGTTGGGTGGTGGCGCGTGTTCGGTACGCATGGGTTGACTCCGGTCAACGCTCCGGCTATAATTTTCGGCAAACCCCTTAAGGGTTTTGAAGTATTCGATACGGGCTTCGCAATGGTACGTTCAGTTTTTGTTTCCGTCAAATGGTTTTCATTTAATTTGGTTTCTTGGCTTTCGATTTCGTACTTATTTTTCTTCAATAAAATTCCGTACGTTTGGTATTTTCTGAAATTGTTTGAGGGGTTTTGTTCGATAGGCCGTGGCGTACGTTTCTGTCCTTCCGGGGATTTTTCGGGCCATCGGAGGGTATTTTCCGGTGACTGTCAGCCCTATTCCGGCTACTTCCGGCGACGTCATTTCAATTTTTCTTCGTTCATTGAGTTCTTTCGTCGTGGTGAGTCTGACGCCACTTTCCTTTCGTAGCTTGGACGTTCAGTTTATTTTATACGAATTTATTTGTATATTTGGAATTATATGATTTAATTGTTTTAATTGCGAATAATTAGTTCGTTGTTGGATTGGTTGTTGAAATTGTATCCCGTTGTATATGAAAATTTCGTATTTGATGAAATGTGAATTGTATCGTTGATTTGAATTGTAATTGAGCTCTGATGTATTAATTCGTATTAATTGTTTATCGTTTTAATTGTAAAATTTGTTCGTGAATGCTTGTTGAATTAAAATTAGGAATTGTATTTCTTTGGGAATTTGCTATGATATATGAAATATTCGAATTTTGGTTTATTGGAATTATTGTCCCGTTTATGCCAGTTCTTGTTTGTATTATTTTCTCTTATGGAGTGTTAATGTAATAATTGGAAACTAAATTTGATAATCAAATTATATGAAACTAATATAATAAATTTGAATGAATTGTTAGGTATACCATTTGTTAAGAAAGTTGTAAGTTTCATAAATAAGTAACTTTGAATAAATTAATACGAACCTCCTGATCGATAATTGAATTAATTTTATATGACATGATCTTGTAGGGACTTTTATACTTAGAAAATAATTTAATTGTACGTGTATGACTTCGGTTAGTGTTGAACGAATTAATATGAAACAATATGATTTGTATTGTATTTCTACCTCCCCTATTTGCGGTATTTGTGCATGAAAACGTGTCCTAATGTGCAATATGATTTTATTGAATTATATGATAACTTGGTTTAAGTGATTTGAATATGAATTTGAATTCTGCTTATGTGACTACATCTTTTAAGAGTGTTTAAGCATTGTCGTGCGTCTTTGTTGGTTGTCGTTTGAGTCTGAGTCCTGTTTTATGAATCAGTTGTTCAGGGCGTATTTGTCAGCTGCTGTTTGAATTTCGTGGGTTGAGTGTTTGGCCCTACACACTCCAGACTCTACTTTCTTCGAGGTGAGGTTTTAGGATTTTCTTCTAGTTAAAGCGACCTATGACCCTATGTGCTCGTTTTAAAGCCCGCATGCGAATATAATATCATATGTATACTAAATATGTGTTTAATGATATGATTATGACCTTGTCTCGATCGATTCCATATGAATTCTTTTGAAATTATATGTATGGGCGTATGTGAGCTTAAAATGGTTTTGCAACGAGGCTATGCTTCAAACCGTGTGGTATCAAGCGAGCTTATGGATTTGGAAGAAACGGAGAGGTACGTGTATAGCATAAGCCGAGTTGTACGGTATGGTATAGTATGCTTCCTAGGTTTGAGTCGTATGTTTCTTTGCTCTGCGAGTTAAGTATGCTTCCTATGAGTCAATATGAATCTTATGAATCTATTTGAATCCCCGGGACTAAGGCGTGGGTAAGGGGGACCCGGTGCGGCTGTTGGGGCTGCCGGTTATGACCCCTGTGCACGTGCGCCTTTGAGGTACTACGCGCGACTCTAAGGGAGATGGAGATGGTGTGGTGCTTTGAGCCTTTGGCTGAGGCTGGAGAAGGTACGTTGTGGGATCGCGACCCGCACGTATATAGAGTTGCACGATGTGGGCCCGTAACCCGCGTGTAGACTTCCGAAGAAGGTGGTAATACGGTATTATGAATTTATGAATTTATGATCTGATATGAGTCATTTGTCATAGAGTGAGGGAAACCCGTACTCGCCGGGTATTTGGGTTCTTTTCTTACGTTGATTATGAAACGGGATAGGAGATTTTTTTTGAAATATGAGTTTTCTGAATTAGGATACAATTTGAACTTAAGAGTTAATACGAGTTATCTGAATCCATTTGATTAAGAATTTAAATCCTTACGAGTCTACGAATTTACAAATCTTTATGAATTTCCAACTTATGATTATATGTATAAATTTTGAGTTTATTCTGGAAATTGGTTTTGGTATGTAAAACCCTATTCCCGGTTCATAATATTTTGTTTAATATGTGCTCTGCTCCTAATTATGTATAGTGTGAGTGTGTTAAGCCCCCTCACTCAGTCAAGTTGTTTGGACTGATCCCTCTCCTTTTTCCCCTTCAGTTTCAGGTGCTGGTTTTGGTTCGTGCTAGGCGGTTTCGAGTTGAGTCTTTAATTCTGTCTGAGTCAGTTATGTCTTCTGTGTTTTCCCTTATGTATCTTTTTGTTGTATTCATTTTCGTATGTAAATTTGTATTCGTATTTGTATAAGTTATGTTTAGTTAATCGCCTTGTCGGCATTCTTAAGTGTTTAACTTGCCTTTGTCGGGCTTTGTCTTTACATTTTAAAAGAGGCCTGTGAGCCCAAGTCTGCATATGATCAGGATGTTTATTTCTCACCGGCCCGTGGCCATTGCATGTGAGCGTGCGATTGTATGATTTGACGTGTTGCTATGCTTGGTACTTGACGTTTTTTTAATATCCCGTATTTTCGTATCGCTTCCGCACCTTGGGTTTTGCATATTTCATTGTACGGGGTCTATGTACCGCCTAGCCTAGGTTTAGATTTTTGTTTGTCACCCGTTCGCTCTGACTTGGTGCGTGTGCGGACTTTTCATTTCATACACATGTCGGGTCTTAGTACGGGGGATTTGGTGCCTTTCGTTTGGGGTGCTACAATGAGCATGGTTATGTGAAAATTCATGCATCCATGAGTGCAGCTAGGGTTATGACTTTGGGTGATAATTTGTGATTAGTTGTGTGAAAGCATGATTATAAGCTAGGAAATTGAATTCCATGATTGAAACTTAAATTATTTGGATGTATGATCATGATTTATATGATTCCAAAATTTGGGGAAAAATGATGATATATGCATGGGTTGATGCTTGATGATGCATTTTACTGTGTATTAAATGTATATGTGTGTTGGATGTTGTTATTTGATGCATTTGAAGTGTTGAAGTTGGTTGTTATTGTTAGTTTTGCTGTTGCCGAATGTCCCCCTACTTCTGCCTCATTTTTTTTAATCTGCAGGACGGGAACGGCCATTCTCGTCCCCTTTACAAACCCGGAATGGCTGTTCCTGCCAGGCGGTGCCGGGCACGCACGTCTGCAAAAGACCGTTCCCATTTTTGGCCGTTCCCACCTCGCTGACAGAACAAAATTTTCTGTAAAGTTTTTGGAATTTCAACTTTTGCATCTTTGGCCTAATTGATCCCAAATCTAGTCTATATAACACATTTCATTTAAAAATAAGTTTGTGATAACCTGTTTCGGGAATGTCCCATTTTTTGTCGTGTTTTGACGTTATGCTCAAAATTAGCTATTTTATTGCATGAAATTCCAATGACTCATTTATGCTTGCACATTTCATGATATTATGATCATTCGAGCATGATATATTCATAATTTCATTGTAACACCCCGACTTTTCGGTCGTACAGGTATGACGTATGTGTTTACCAACGTGCGCAAGTTAATTATTTATAAATATGTTTCTTATTTAATTTACTTTAATTAATTGCTATAACGTGAATTATTTGTAATTCTTTGAATTACTTGAACCTATGTGATTATTTGAACTTCATGTTCTTACGTGAATTAATTGACCTTCGTGCGTACGTGATCCGTTTTCTGTTTTCCATGAAACTTATCTATGTTCGAGAATTATGTGTTATGAACTTGTGAATGTGCTCGTTTCATGTTTATGGCCTTTTATGATGTATTATTGCATTACATTTCATAAACGTGACCAAAATGAAGGCTAACGAGCAATTAGCGCACCTTTTGGTCCGGCATGCATATCTTGAGCTAGGGAATTCATATTCGAATTTCGTCACCTCCATTGAACTCAAATCAGCAATTTGGACTCGATGGGACTATCC
Source organism: Lippia alba (assembly GCA_037834125.1). NCBI lineage: Eukaryota > Viridiplantae > Streptophyta > Magnoliopsida > Lamiales > Verbenaceae > Lippia > Lippia alba. The sequence goes on along the minus strand of JBBMKE010127583.1, from coordinate 657 downwards.
CCATATTTTTATAAATTTCTACAACCTCCAAAACACAACCGAAATGAGCCCCTTATGCACTAAATTACAACAAACAAGCCAAAAAGACTTACATACCTATCCTACGCCCCTAATACCCTACCCTTGACCCTAGCCCCACTTGATAACTCTCCCTCTCTCCTCACTCAGCTGAACCCCCACGTCCCACCCCCCATTCCTTCACCAAATTCACTTCATCTTCAAGAGAAAAGAGAGAGAAAGAAGCTACAACCTTCAACCTCCATTGATGCACCACCAAGCTCAAGAACCTTCATCACCCTTTCATAACTCTTGAAGGTAATTACATAGTTGAATTCCTTGCATTCTTATGATCATTTCCATGTATAAATTGCAAGCATTCTCCATGGACTTAAGCATGATTGGAATTGGGAGAAATTAGGGATTTTTGGGCATATCTTGAATTCTTACATTTTCATGAATCTTGGTGAGATTTCCTTGCTTCTTTGATGTTTTTTATGGTATATATGTGTTTATATGAACTTGCATCACTTGGTAGTTGAATGTGAAAGAATATGCCATGGGTGATCTTGATGGGTTTGCGTGAATGTGGGAATTCATGTACCTCTATGCATTTCCTTGTACCTTTGTGCATATATGATGATTCTTGGTGATCCTTGT
>JBBMKE010127151.1:0-16242 GCA_037834125.1 Lippia alba | reverse complement strand
GTTCGAGGGGTGGGTGCGGTTCGTGTTTGGGGTTATTCCGGGTCTCATAAATAAATTTTTTAATTTAATTATTTTGCGACAAAATATGATGTGGTGACAACTATGTTTGTCAAATGAGGTGTCCAATTGACATGGTTGTAGTGACAAATATATGAATATGATGACAATAAGTGTCAGATAGGTGACAATAAGTTTGTCATAATAGAACATGATGTGTGACAAAAATATTTGTCATAATAAGTGGTCATTTGACCAGGCTTTTAGTGACAAAATCGAATTGCAGTGACAATACATATATGTTGTTGTGACAATACGTTTATCGCAAGAATGGAGTTTATCGTGACAAAAGTACGTTTGTCACAAACCTATTGTAATTGAACGTAGAAATTGTCATTGAAACTTTATATGACGGACTTGTTGTGATGGAGACTGTGACAAAAATAATCGTCACAATAGATCTATTGTGACAAAATTGTCATATATCGCGACAAATTATTTTGTCACAAAAATATATATATATTTTTTTTTTGTAGTGGTAATTTAAGAAAGGTATCATGGCCCTTTGATTATAGGATCTTTATTTCCTTAGACTAAGGGTTATTGCATTTATTTACAATAACAGTGTAACATGTAATTCCATTTAATAACAACGAAATATACAGAGAAATTGATAACCCAAGTTTTAATTATCTAAGTTATATTAGAAATGAACTTTAAGCGGTGGTGTATCTAAAACGTGATAACCCAAATGAAAGATAGAGAAATTGATTACGTAATTACATTTCATTTACTGATATAGTGATATTAATTATAATAGTTATTGATCTTTTGACATATATTTCAATTGCTAAAACTATTGTTCTATTTTCTAAGTTTTTGAATGCACGCGTGAAGAGAAATGAGATGAATCCATTATTATGTGTAAATTACTATTTTATAATATATGCATGCAGCATATCTAATGATTCATATATATTTTCTTATCTAATTCTATAATTAAGAGGTATGTTGTATCATAATTTATTTAGCGGTGCTTGTTTATCTCTCGAAAGAACAGACGCTTTTTTAATAGGTGATAATTTGGTTGAGCACGATAAACTAGTAGGTTTCAGATCGAAAGTTATGGATCAACTTAGTGCAACTTGAATTATGCTATTAATATGATTGGTATAATAAAATGGAATGGAAATTGAAATGGAATGAGCATTGTCACATTCATTCTCAAACCCTTGATCGGTACAAAAGATGATTGAGAATGTTCATTACTGAAGTAGTGTCCATTACTACAAACATGAGTTCATTCATTCTTAGGTAGCAAATGATATTACTCATTCTCAATCTCCAAACGTTATTTATGTAATATCCACATATTTATTAAATGTATATTGTATTATTATTATTTATTATTATGAACATATAATCACATTAAAATTTATTAAATTGCATTAAATTTATATGAAAATAATATAAGTATAAATTAAATATATTATATTATATATTGAGAAAATTACAAAATCGGGACACTAAGTGACCCCTACTAGCAATTCAGGGACAGTAATTTCTCCGGCTACAAAAGTGTCCAATAAGTACCAAAATTTATCAATTTCAGGACGAAAATCGCCGGAGCATGTTGATGTGGCTAGTGTTTTCAGGACCGGACCGGACCGGGCAGTTCAACCGCCCGGACCGTCAACCGGTTCAAAGGCCAGTCCGGTCAACACGCCAAAACCGTTCATGCTCTAAAATCGGGATTTTCTGCGAGATCCGCTTCGAACCGCGGTTGGACCGTAAAAACCGGCGACCCGCTGACGGGTTACATGAACCGTTCGGTTCAAAAAAATAAATAAACATGAAATCTTAGCCCTAAATTCAATGGCCATTTGTTGCGTTTTCTTCCATTTTCGGTTGTTCCCTTCAATTTTTCTCTGTTAACTTCTTACAACACTCTCTCTCTTTCCCCCTTACCCTCATCTTCATGTATAGATGTTTATTTTTGGATTTCTGATGAAGAATTGTTACGCGTGATTGTTCACTGTTGCTCTGCTTATAGAGAATTAAGTGTGTTGTATTTCACTGAATGAGTGGTGCGGATACATATACAGAGTTAGAACAGTAAAGAATCAATTAAATCCCTACACATATGCTTCCCTAAGATGGGTCTTGAGATGGTGCGATTCTAACAGTTGACCCAGTCGATTTTTCGGTTCGCTTTACGGTCCGATCCTGAAGACATTGGATATGGCGCCGGAGTGACACATATACTTTACACATGTATATTGAGTCAAATGAGTTTAAAAATAATTTATTTTCTAGTTATTTATTAATTTATTTCATTTGTCTTTTATCTCTTGCACGTTTTCTTAACTTTCTTTTTTCTCTCATTTAACATTATTTGTACCACTTTCCGCCAAATATTTTAAAATTTTATAGTTAGTTATATATATATATATATAAATTTTTAACACACGCACACCTAAGCGGGGGTTCGAACCCGGGGCCTCGCCCTTAAGAATGTACTCATTTACCGCTTGGACCAACCCCTGTTGGCTTTATAATTACTTATATGATATTAATCATATATTAAAAATAGTTATAGAATACACATTTAATAAAAAATTCTAATTCGAATATATTTATAGAATGATTTTTTTTTATTTACTCATGTATAGAATGTGCAAAATTGCTAGTATTATATTAAATACGAAAAAATCAGCTGGAATCTTCATCTTTTTTTTTCTTTTCCTTATTTATTAATTTTTCTTCCTCTCTCTCTCTCGCAACGTGTAATTCCCCTTTTCTTTGCTTCTCTTTAATTCTTTTTTATAACAAGTAATTACGTACATTTTTTGTGTGCGTTTGAAAAAATATATTACTATTAAAATATATTAAAATTAAAATGTTATGTTAATAAAAATTAAGTAATTTTTAAATGAGTTTGACAGTTAATATAACAGAGTAGATTCAAATAAATTAAAAATAAAAAAATAAAAAAAAGGAACCATATCAATTAAAATAATAAAAAAATTAAAAATATAAAAAAAAAGATTTAAAAAATATGAAAAAGTTTAAGATTTTAAAAGTCCGACTAGAAAAGAAAAGAATCACATCAGATAAATATTTAATAAAACATTAAAAATATGAGAATTTTTTTTTAAAAAAAATATGGAAAGTTTTAAATCCCACCAAAAAGAAAAGAGTGAAAGAGTTAGATGACAATGATTTCTAAAAATAAGAGTTAAAAGATAACACAAAAAATAGAGTCCAAAAGTCACAAGACAACCAAATAGTTTCTATCTAATAGTACGGATAATTAATGTCTATTCTTTTTATCTTTATCCCTCATATTTTATAATCTATATTTTAATTATTATTTTAATAATACAATTTATCACATTTCTTTGTTATAAAATATAACTAAAAAAATTAATGAATAATTTTATTTTAATAAATTTAAATAATTAAAGTTATTTCATTGCATGAGTGTGCGGGAAAATTACTAGTTATTAGTATTATCACGAGAATTCTAGGCTTCTAGCCCTATAAAACTTTTATCAATTTAATTGTGAAATTTTCTAATATTTCTGTTCAATATCAAACTCCCATCAATCTCTATAAATAAAACATAGTGTCATAGTTTTTGGCATGCTCCTAAACCTGCGATAAGATCTACCTTGTGGAAAGTAACGTTCGAGTTGATAATCAGGTATGTGGCAGAATTTTTCCCCTTCAAAAATTTATATTTAATCTCAATTAAATATTTGTACATGTGTTTTATATATGTTGCACACACTAAGAAGTAAATCAGTTCTATATGTGAAATTACACTAAATAACTAATCGATTCGAATTATATCGGAAAACTATCTATGTCTATATTTGTAATTTGATTTAACTGATAAACGATAAGGATGTATCTGAGATCTATTAAAATTGTGAATCATAGTAATCTAAATCGTACAAGTTGGGGTTTGATTTATGATACATGGATACCGACACTACACAATACCGGTACAAGTAGGGGTTTGATTTATGATACATGGATACAGAAACTACACAATACCGGTATAGGGGTTTGATTTATGATACATGGAGGTTTGATTTATGATATATGGATGCAGACACTACACAATACCGGTATGATGAGTGTCATCGGTATAATAAGTGTCAAAGTGTCTAAAATGATCGGTATGATGAGTGTCATCGGTATAATGAGTGTCGAAGTGTCTAACATGATGGAGTATTCCTAACGATATAACAAAATGATATTATATTTTTAAAGTATCCCAACATAATAGGGTTTAATAATAGGGAATAATGGGATTGTATCACTTTTTCATAGGAAGCTCTTATAATAATAATAATAATAATTATTATTATTATTTGTTTTTCTTTCAAAAAAAATTATTATTATTTGTTTTAGAAAAAATACCATTGTGGAGACCGGTGAGAATTCTAATCCTATAAGACTTCTTAGTTCTATCAATTTAGCTATCAAATTTTTCGATGTCTCTAACTGTAAATCCCTAATTATATAGTACGGAGATAATACTCTTAAGTCTTGATGCTATTTTTGTTAACATTCCATATTTAAAAAATATCAATCTATGTGTAAGTTAATAAACGCAAGATAACATTCACTTTAACTAACTTTTAATGTAAGTTAGGTCGAATATAAATTTTCGCATGTATTAGAGCTGGGTGTATCCCGTTAAATTGAATTGGGTTTAATGCTACAGGATAGATCCCCAATTGTTCGGGTCTCGATGTGATTCACGCTTCAAATTATTCGGATGTGCGGAAAATGAATTAAATTTGGGTGTCATAAAAATCCTCACCTCATTAGCTAGTTTTTAAGGTGAATTACGCCGATCATAAAATTCACAATTTTCACCATCATAATATCACTTTTCAACAGTATTTCAATTATTATTTCACCAAATGTATATCGTTAGTTGAAATACTAGCATATGCATCAGAGTTTTACCGAACTCGTAAAATTGCACCAAAAAATTCAATTACTATCTCATTCACTTTGGATTTCAGGAATATACCAAGATAAGCCATGAATCATCTTTGGCAGACATACCATCGGATATCATGATAGATATCATTTCCAGGCTTCCTATTAAAACCATCGCAAGTTGCAAACCTGTTTGCAAGTCATGGCTCAACTTACTCACCTCTGCCGAGTTTGTCAAGTCCCATCTCTCTAAATCAAAATCTGTCCTAATACTTTCGGCATACGAGTACAATGAGGATGTTCCATCCTTATACCGCCTAACTGAATTTGATAGCTACTCTGCAATTACCGTATTCAGCTTCATGGAATTTAGTGGTTGCCGAAAGAACAATTACATGACAATAGTGGGCTCTGTCGATGGTCTGATTTTCTGTCGCAAGAAATACTGCGATACTTATTACGTTTTCAACCCAGTCACTCAAGAGTATATTGAGCTTCCTCATCCGAAAGAGAGAGCTCTTGGCTTCGGGGTTAGCAAAATGAATGGCCAGTATAAGATGGTTAGAATTTATTTTCGCTCTTATAAATTCGAGCTTTTGACGTGTAAGGTTGACACACTTGGAAAAGGATCATGGAGGACTGTTCCGCTTGCACCTGATGCGTCCCTATTGAGGTATTGTTCTTACACTGCAGGGGCATTCTTGAATGGAAATCTTCACTGGTTGGCGAAAGATTTTGAGGGCCTTTGTTGGATTTCTTACTTTGATCTCCAAACAGAACTGTTTAGCAAATTTTCTATACCTTTTGGGAACATTACACAGTGGATGAAGCTGATGGTTTCAGGGGACTGCCTACACTTAATTCATTATGGATATGGTATTCATGATACAGTTGTCTGGTTCTTGAAGGAATATGGGGTCGGCGAATCCTGGACAAAAGATTGTGTGATTAGCAAAATTTCGTACATGGATTGTAAACCTTATGGAGGGTATCGCGTCATCAATGTTTTCAGCAATGGTGATGTCTTGATTGGATTGTATGGATCGCGCCTTTTATATTACTCGAGAGAGAGTAATACTGGTGGAGTAATATATTTATCTGAGCTGCCTCGGAATGTCTATGAGTATAAAGGGATGCTTCACAGTCCGAGCTTTCTTTCACTAAAAAGTTTTGCAATGGAGGATGTGAAATTATTCCAACGGATACGCATCAGAAGTAGTATCGATAAGCTATTGTCTTTCGGCAAAAACTGCATTCGCAAATGGTACCATTGTTCCCTATGAAAGAAACGGATGCAGTAGGCCATTACCCATTAGACACATCTTTTTCCTGTGATTGATTCGTATGCAATCACGAATCAATCACAAAAGGGGCAATCCAACTTTCTGTTTCTTTTTTCAAATAATGCAAAAGCTCAATTAAGAGAACTTTTGTATGAAATGTGTTCTATGTGTGCACCTATTAACTGACTTCAATGAATTGATAGTCCCACATATGCCTGTACAACAATAACATCACGCACACTTATATTAAAGCAGATGGCCTTAATAAGTAACCCCTCACGAATGAACAGTCACAGCAGAGGTAATGTGTTTAATTGTTCATAGAGTCACAGCAGAGGTAATGTGTTCAATTGTTCATAGAGTAAAACGGATATGGTTGTTTCATAATTCTCAACATCCCCATGCACATACTGGCAAGCAAAGGCAAAGCATTGGCTGTCACATGGAAAAAGACATAAAATCAAGAATATTAATTCCTAAGTCATTCTTTTATGGGAATTTTTCGTCATCTAAAAATGCTCTTATTCGATTTTGGTCCTGATCTTTTAACATTTATCATATTATAGCCTTTTTGATTCCACATTTCCCAATTCAGTCCTTTAGCTAATGGATATTAAAATATTGAGTGAAAAAGGCACGTGTCAGTGGCACGTGACTTTTTCCATCAATGTTTTAACGTTCATTAGCTAAATGAGTGAAATTTAGAAATGTGGAATAGAAAAAGGATGTTATGTGAGAAAAGTTAAAAGATTAGAACCAAAATCAAACAATGAAATTTTTAGAAGACGAAAAATGGTATTTTCTCTTCTTTTATAGTAAATGAGCTAGATATTCAAGCTGATTTATGTAGGACGAAGAATACAATAAGGTATAGGGATAATTACGAACAGTCCCCTAAGTTTTGACGAAATTATGAATTACCCTCCTGAGATTTGAGAAATTTCGAACTCCACCCTGACCTTTGCACTCTTTCACACCGTTTAAATTCAAACTTACTTTCCAACAAATTTCACATGCAGTTAATCACACCATTTAAACTCAAATTTACATTTCAGAAACACCCTTAGGGGGTAAATTGTAATTTTACAGAGAGTTTAATAACATAATTGTAATGTTAGTCAATTTTGAATTTTTGGTATTTAAAAAGTTATTATTTAATTTAATATTTTATAATTTTCCTATAAATATAAATTGAATTAGATATATTTATTCTTAAGAAATATGATAGAAAGTTATAGATTTCCTCTTATAGTTATATCTTGATTTTAAATATATTTTGGAACTTAAGATAATTTCTTTGCAATTATAACAAATTCATCAAAAATAAATTTTGTTTTTTTTTTTCATTTCACCTAACACAGTGGTGAAATATGTAAATAACCCGATGTTCCCCAAATTTTAATTTTTCACTTTCTAAGTCCTAAAATATAATTTGGGGAATATCGAGTTATTTGCATATTTCACCACTATATTAGGTGAAATGGAAAAAAAAAATATATGTTACAAAAATTAACATAAAAAATCTTGTATTTTCAAAATATTTGCATGGAAAACCCTGAAAACTTTTGGTATTGGACACGCGCTAAAAATGCGACTACAACACTAATTTTATCTATTTATTGGATGCAAAATGACTAATTTACCCTTTTGTATTTTGATATACATCATCTTACATCTCTATATTATTCAATACTTTTTTATGTGTATCAAAACTCTACAAAATAAAATTACATGAAGAACCCGATAAACAAGTATATGTTTAATATTTTTTTAATTGCACAAAAACCATATACAAAATAAAAATTGCACGAAGAGCCCAATAAACAAGTCTAAAAAGAGGAATATAGAGAGATGTGAGATAATATATATCAGAAAGGTAAATTAATTATTTTATGTCCAATAAATAGAGACAATTAATGTTCTAGTTGCGCTTTTAGCATGTGTCCAACATCATAAATTTTCAGGTTTCGCAATACAAATATTTTGAAAACACAGAGTTTTATACGTTAATTTTTATAATAGATAATTATTTTTATTCATTTTATCTAACACAAGGAATATGGTATAAATAATTCGAAAAATATTTATCAGATTTGTTGCTGTACATGAATTAGAACAAATGATAGTTTGCACATTTCTACAAAAGTTAGTGGCATGTGGGATTTGAAGTAAACATAAGTCCACTTTTAAGTTAGATAATATTTCAAATGGTGTCGTAAAATTGGGTGATTAGAATGAATCAGGTTCATGGGGCTATTTTTATTTTTTTTTCAGCTTATTTTAGAAATAGTAAAAAAAAAAACTGTTTTCTAGTTTTGCTAAAGATAAAAGCTTGAAATAAAGTTTTTGTTTGTAAAACAATGTCTTTTAGGACATAATTACTAGCAAATGACAAAATGTCTCTTATGCTCTCCCATTGTAATGTCATCAACGTCAAACACAGACAAAGAATACAAATGTCCAATCGTTTAAAGTTGGAAGCATTAGCAGAGAGATGCAGTATATCTCCAATCGGTCAAATTTCGTGATGCATGGACATCATAATAATTTTAAACACGGTATTTGATCATATCAAATCTTCGTATTAAATATTACACTGAATATTTTTTATATAAGAAATTTTAAAAAATTATATTATCATATTTTGTTGTATATTGTATTAGATACTTCTACATATTATTTTCAGGATAAATATATTTTTATCATCCATTTATTTTTATAATTTAGCATCAAAATAAATTTTCATTGCAAACAGTCATTCAATCTTTGCATTTGTAACAAGCTATCATCTAAACCATTTTTTTTTTGTGATTTTAGGAAAAAAAATCGATACATGGTGTTTTTATAAAATATACACGTCACACCAAAACCATTCTTAAATGATAGGTTGTTACAAATACAAAGATTAGACGACGATTTATAATAAAAATTTATTTAAATAATAAATTATAAAAATATACATAATTCGAATGATAAAAAATATTTAACCCTATCTTTATATTAGATACTTCTTATATGAAAATTTTCAACAAAAATTCATGTAATCATATCCTTGCGAACTATGCCGTACTATATTCGTATCCCAGGCTTTGAAATTTGAATAGGTTTCTGTTTCAGGTATCAGGGACACACAATATTATTCCAATTGTTGCAGTCTTGCAGAGTGTTCCCCAAAAGGGTAATGGAACTCCAGAGAAATTAAAATGGGAAATGAAAAAAATCAAATTCCCATTGTTTACACTTCTCTCTTACTTACACGCACCATATTTCTCTCAAAAGCTCAGCTTCTCAATTCTCCTCAAAAGATCAGAGCTTTTCTATCTTATTTTTTCTTGTTTTTAGCACTTACAAAACAAGCCCACTATTTTCTCTGCTGCCAAGTTCCTTGTTTTCCTCTGTTTTCCTCCCAAGAAATGTTGAAGAATAGCCTCATCATAACCTAACCCGAAGAAAGGGGGAAAATGGAGGGCTTTTTTGGGATGTCTGCTTCAAGAATTTCATTTTCAGAAGGTGCTTGTAAATTGTAATGTGTAGAATTTATTTCCTCAAAAAATGGTACTTGATTCATGTTCTAACCCCTTGAACCCTACTTGCTCACATCTTGAATATATTTTGGACTTTTGGTATTTTTGAATTTTCAGTTGTAGTTATTGTTGATGTTTTCAGGAAGTATGAGTTCATTACATGATTTACATTCCAGTTCCATAGTTGCTCAAAATTCCCCCATCTCAGAATTGATGGAAGCCATTAGACACTCATTTCGTGAATGTGAGTTTAGTAAGGTCAAGAACATACTAATGGAACATGAGAGGAACATGTTAATGGAGATGGAAGATCTCGTACGTGATCGCGATTCTATAAAACAGGAAGCTATGTTGTTTGAGAGCTCTGAGAGTCTAATGCAGCTTGAGAAGCTGAAACTTGAGGAGAGGTTGCAAAAGAGTGAGAGGAAACAGGGAGAGTTGCAGGGGGAAGTAAGTGAGTTGAGGAAGAAAAACTTGGAGAAATCGAAATGGTGGGATGAAGAAATGTCGAAAATTCGAGGGGAGGTGGAGGATTTGAGGCGGGAGAAATCAGTCTCGGATGAGATGGCTGAGAATCTGAGGTGTAAACTAATGGAGGCTGATAGGACGGTGGAGAGCAGAGGTGTAAATTAATGGAGGCTAATCGGACAGTGGAAGAGCTGAGTTGCACACTATTGGAGGCTTATCGGACGGTGGAAGAGCAGAGGTGCCAATTATTGGAGGCTGATCGGACGGTGGAAGAGTTGACGTGCAAACAATTGGAGGTTGATCGAACGGTGGAAGAGTTGAGGTGTAAACTAATGGAGGCTGATTGCGCGGTGGAAGAGCAGAGGTGCCAACTTTTGGAGGTTGATCGAAAGGTGGAAGAGCAGAGGGCCAAACTATTGGAGGCCGATCGGAAGGTGGAAGAGCAGAGGTGCAAACTAATGGAGGCTGATAGTAAGGTGGAAGAGCTGACGTGCAAACAATTGGAGGTTGATCGGACGGTTGAAGAGTTGAGATGTAAACTATTGGAGGCTGTTCGTGTCGTGGACGATTTAAAATGCCGAAATGCCGAAATAAATCCTAGTGGAGGAGATGAACTAAATGGGATAGATTGTAACACATGTTTGATTAAAAAGAGGAAAAGAAGCATCACATGTGATGGTTTGCTGATTGATGAGAGGGAAAATGCAGTAGACAATTTTTGTTGCGGAATCTACAAAACCAGAATTTTGCGTGCCGTGGCCTTTAAAGATGACGATGTAGGCGCTTCCAAAGATGCTTCAGAAGCGATGTCGGGGGGAGTGATGTTTGGGTTGTGGGTGAGTTTTCTGCTCCGGTGCAGGTGGATCCTGCAGCAGAGTTGGGGAAAAAACGGGCTGAAGAACTCGGTGATTGCATATGCAAAGTGTCGTCGCTCGAGATGGACTTGGGTTCGTCAAGGCGAGAAGCTCAAGCTGTGAAGAGGGATTTGGAGGCCAAGCTAGTTGAACTAGAGCTGAAACGTATAACCACGTTTCGTGAAGGTTACGCTTCTCGCCGCTATTCTGACAAGGTGATGAAACTGATCCGCTTCGATGATGTTGGTTCCTTGGTGACTTCTTCGACTTGTGACGACAGGTTTAAGCACTTGAAACTACGTCGAGCTCAACATACTCGCCTCGATGCCTTGAAGTCGCCCGAGTCTCTCAAACAACTTGATCCGGTGGAAAATGAGACGGTCGAAGAAGTTAAGGAAGTTGGAAAATATACTGCTAATGAAGGAGATGATGGATTCACAGCTGTTGATCTCGTAGAAGGGTTAAAAGGCTCAACTGTTGAAGTAAGTTCTAGTGGAGGAGATGAACTGAATGAGATGGATTCTAACAACTGTTTGATTAAAGAGAAGAGCGGCGGGAGGGAAGATGAAGTTAACAAGTTGTTGCAGATTCTAAAGAATCAGAAGTTGAAGGACTTTAAGATGAAACTTCAGTGGGTATTGGTAGATAACTAGATTTTGATAAGTGATTGTTGAATGATCACAGATTATTAGTCCTTCGTTTTGCTGAAGTAATTAGTAATATATGTGAATTGTGATGTTTCACTTGTAATTTGGGAAAAAGCACTTCTTACGGTAGAAGAAATTCTGAAATATACATATATCCCACTTAGTAGTATATTCGAAATTTTGAATATAAGCAATTTAGTTAAACTAGTACGACGTTGAACTGCACTGTTTAGTGATGGGAAGAAAATTGGATCCTGGAGTGTTTGTACTTTCCCTTCAACCTTTGTATTTTAAAAGAAGTAATATATTTTTATTTTTTTTACACACGTACACCCAAACGGGGATTCGGAAAAAAAAAAGGTGATATTTGACATTTGGTGTTCTTTTTCTAATACTCCATTTGGGCAGAAAAAATAGCTAGAAATATCTAGAGGGGTATATAAAAACAAATTTTAAAGATTATGTACTATTTACACAAAAATGTGAAGGTTGGAGAACAAAGTATAAATATCCTAAAAGTTAGGAGTTGATCGTTATTACTTTTAATTTAATATTGGTATAAAATATTTTCATTACTTATAATTGTTACAAAATTAATTATTTTTACCGTTCAATTTTCAACTTCATTTATAAACTTCCAAAACTTATAAATTTGAAAAACCATTAATCTCAATAAGATAATTAATGAAACATACTAATTCCTCGAATATAGTACATAAAAACCCCATTGCCAATATTTTCTTTGTTGTACATTGGTTACATGAATGTTTTATTTCTCAATTTTAGTAATTTGTATTGAGATCATATTTTTCTAGACAATGTCATTTATTTTTTTGAAATATATTTCGCTTTGATCGTGTGAATGTTGATTATAACATATATAATTAGAGGGAATGGGTTTATTTTTACTTTACCTCCCGAACATTTTGGTATATATATATTACATAACTTTTGAAATTTGTTCTCAAACACTTCCTCCGGAGATTTCTGGTGATATTTTTCAGTCAAATGAAATGTTTGATAACAAACACTAAAACGCAAAGATTGGAGAATAAAGTACAAACACCCCAAAAATCTAGGAAAATGCTATTTCCCCTTAATAATATTTAATCATTTATTAATGTATAAAAATAAAAAATTCAGAATTTATTTATGATATACCAACTCGAACAACTTTGTATTTTTGGTATATTTAATAATTTAGCAATAAAATAAACTATATTTTAAAAATCATGCAATTTAATATATATTTTTTTAACCAGAATTCAATTTTACCTATCAGGAACCCAATCAAATTTTATACATGACGAACTAAGAGTTTGTCACCTATAAATTCAATATGTAAAATCAATTTCGATAGAAAAAAAAAGTCCATTAAATTACTTAATTTTAAAAATACACTTCTATTTTACTAGTAAAAAATAAAATATATCAAATATACTAAATTAATAAATTAGTATACTAAATTTATAATTTTCTCCAATCATAATTCTCTTCTTCATATATTTTCATGCTCGTAGTCATTTTTGCAAAGAAATAAAAATCAATATTTACATTTTTCTCAACTAATTTATAGAAAAGATTCTTTACTTTGAAATTAGGCAACCAAGTTATACTTTCCACAATTAATGAAGGGAAGCGACCTTTGGAAATTTGAATCACCTATCACTTCAATTGATCTAATTTTTTCAATTATCTATTTATTAAATAAATAATTTTCTGGTTTTTATACATTTCATAACTAAAAAAAAATAAAAATTGTCTGACAAAAAAAAGTTGTAAAAAAGAAAAGAAAAAAAATAGGGTTAATTACATTAACACCCCAAGTAAGTAGAGGTGGTATTCGTCCTTTTCCCACACGTTCAAAGATTGTCATTATTGCTCTGCATTCTCTCTCCTCCGCCATTGTTTCTCTCTCTCATACCTTACAGGTTGCATACCAACTCCACCTTTTCACTTTTTTTCCACCGAAAAAAACTTGTTTTTGGGGTATATTTTCCGCCATTGCAGGTAAGGCATACGCTTCTTCCAAGCTTTGATACCTCGGAAGTGAACTAAACCTTCATGATTGCTAGGGTGGTAGGGCTTTGCTTTTTGATACATGGCTCACAATTTGTCCCAACTTTTCTGACCCCTTTTAGCTTCGTCCCTCGTATTTTTCTTGCTTAATTTCATCATTTTATTTGCTTATTTGATTGATGGTTTTTCTTGGTTTTATGACTTGATAGTGTGTGGAAAATGCTTAATTACTGTTCTTGGTTGGTGGGTTTTTGTTTGGTATTGGGATTTTTGCCCGTTTGAAGAAATTATTTGTTGAAATTTTTGGCCAGAGTAGTGTTAAAAGTGGTTTTGGAAGAAATGTGGGATGTGGGTTGACTATATATGATGTATTTGAATCTGGGAGGTTGATTTTCTGCTTTGGATTTGATGTTTTGATATGGACATTAATCATTATCCTCTGATGTTCCAGTTTGCTTGACAATGTGAAGTTCACTCATGCATGTGTATGCAGTTCTTTTGGGCTGCTAAGAGGTTGATTAGTTTCATTCTATCTCTAGCATCAGCATCAAGATTTGGTTTTGCCTTACGCAATATATGTTAAGGAAAGTGAAGATTATGTAGGCATGGTTCTCTCTAAGTTTGTTCTGTTTAGTATCTTATTCTGAGTTTATTCTGCCATTTTACTTGTTCTTCATTCTTCGCTTGTATTG
Source organism: Lippia alba (assembly GCA_037834125.1). NCBI lineage: Eukaryota > Viridiplantae > Streptophyta > Magnoliopsida > Lamiales > Verbenaceae > Lippia > Lippia alba. The sequence continues at coordinate 1,796 of JBBMKE010127151.1, read as the reverse complement.
AGTACAATGCATCATATGGAAAGTGAAAGTTGATGTTAGTGTGACTAATATTGCCTCTGTTTCTCTGTTCTTCCTCTTCATTTGGAGCTGACAATGTTAAGTCTCGAATGATCTTGTGTGTCCTGATGGTGGTGTTATTATTATTATTTTTGTTTACAGTGAAGATCAATTTGTTTGATTTGAAGTGCATCTCAGAAGAACCGCATATCCTTGCAAATTGAGTGAAAATGAGTTCCTCAAGTCCCAAAAGCTCCTCAATTCCACAACTGATGAAACTTATTAAACACTCATTTCGGGAATGTGAGTTTAAGGAGGTTGAGGGAATCTTAAAGGAACGTGAGAATAATATGAAAATGGAGATAGAAAACCTCATAAGGGATAAGAATTCATTGGAAAAAGAGAACTCGTCGTTGGAGAAATCTCAGAGCTTAGCAATGCTCGAAAATCTTAAACTTGAGGAGAAGTTACAAATTATCGACAGAAAATGTGAAATGTTGAATGAGAAAGTGATTAGACTGACTGAGGAATTAAAAGTATCAAGCAATAGAGAAAATAGAGCAGAGGAAAGGTACGAGAAAATCTGCAAGGACAATTCAAAGTTGGTCATTGAAAATAATAAGTTAAAGTTGGAGATACATGAGAAAACGAGCGAGTTAAAGACGAAAAAATTGGAGAGTGAGCATTTGCTTGGAGAGTATATGGGAAAACTAAAAAATTCAGACGAAAAAATTTCGAAAATTGGAGAGGAGATGGAGAATTTGAGCCGGGAGAAATCGATTGCCGATCAGACAGTGAAGGATTTAAGTCGTAAACTGTTGGAGGCTGATCAAGCTATAGAACTACTGAAAAACCAAAATCTTGAGATTAATAAGATTGTAGAAGATTTGAGGATAAAAAAGGCTGAATCTGATGAGGCTTGTGCACTTTACAAAACCAAACTCAAAAGTTTAACTCCAAGAATTGTGAAGGTGGAAGAGGAACTTGCGAGTATTTTGCAAGTTAAGGTTGAAACTCTTCCGAATGTAGTGGTTAATATCAAGCGACCTGCTGATAATAATGATATCATGTCACCTGGGGCGCAGTCCACGTGTAATTCTGCTGGAAGTGGAGGTAATGCATTCTTCAAGAAACATGTGGAGAACATGTGAATTTTCGGGAGTTATGCATTTTTTTGTTTTTTGTTTTTTTGAGACATTGATGGTTTATTGATTTAAAACTATCTTGAGAGGTAAATAGTTTGTTGTGCAATAAATGACTCTGCTATCTATGGAGTTTCAGTATGTTGTGATTTGCTCGCCACTGAAAAGATTAGTTGTCATTGTTCAATTTAAGTATTCTGTATCAGGTAACATTTCGATGGCTTTTAAACTCAAGTTTTATTTTAGTTTTTCTTTAATTTTCTCTTTTAAAAGAAGCAAAATGTTGAACTCATGTTTGACCTGAATAAATGTTTATTTTTTGGAAAAAATGCATGTTGGGAAATGGTTACATTGTGAACATCTAATATGTTGCATTATCAAGATGAGTTGAAGAGCTTAAAAAGTGTTTACTGCAACAGTAATGCATGAACAACCTTTTCTTTACAGGTGGTAAAAACGTGGATCTGCTGTCTTTGAAGAAGGAGGCGGATGCCACAAATACAGGTCAGACTTCTCCTGGTTTACAGTCTGGTTACTATCCTCGATGTGCAGAAATTAATAACAGTGACAAAGATAATGCACACCAAAGCAAAACAAGTATTGAGAGTAAGAGTGTTGCAATATCCAATTATCTTATGATTTTGAGAAAGCTTGCTT
>JBBMKE010127041.1:0-16245 GCA_037834125.1 Lippia alba | reverse complement strand
TCCTGACTGCTTTAACCCGTAAAGAGATCTTTGCAACTTGATTGAACATTTTTCTTTAGGTTTGGATTCTAATGTTGCGGGCATTTTGAATCCTTCAGGGACTTTCATATAAAAATCACCATCAAGTGACCTATAGAAATAGGCTGTAACAACATCCATTAGACGCATTTGTAATTCTTGAGAGACTGTGCGGCTAATTAAATATCTAAACGTACTTGCATCCATAACTAGAGAATACGTTTCCTCATAATCAATTTCGGGCCTTTGAGAAAAACCTTAGGCAATAAGTCTGCTTTATAACTTGTGATATCATTTTTCTCATTCTGTTTTCGCACAAAAACTCATTTGTATCCTATAGGTTTTACATCTTCAGGTGTGAGGACAACAAGTCCAAAGACACTCCTTTTATTCAAGGAATTTAATTCAGCCTGAATAGCGTCTTCCCATTTATCCCAATCACAGAATTTAAAATTCATGTGGTGCAAGAAAATCAGCCACGTCGAGGTACGTGAAATAAGCAATGCCATTGAAGTCATCATCTTTATATGCCATATTTGCTTCAATTATATCCTTTGGGTCCTTAAATTTTGGAACATCACCATTGTTTGCAAAATTTGCTTCAGCGGTCTTTCCCTTTCCTTTGATTGAAGTTTGGTAAAGTTTGACAAAATAATCAGGTGTACGACAAGTACGCACCCAATGACCTTTCATACCACATCAAAAGCAGGGGTTACCAGAACCTTTGTGATGATCAGGCTAGTTATTTTTACCTTGTCCTTGCTTGCTTTCATAGTTATTTTTCTAGTGTCTAGAAGGACCACCTGGATAATGATAACTATAATTTCCACGACCACGTCCATATCCATTGCCACGACCACGACCATGACCACCTCTTCCAGGGTGGTTATGGATTGATGCATTTGCTTCTGGAACTAGAGCAGATCTAGTGGGACGACTTTCATGATTTTTCAATAATAACTCATTATTTTATTTCAGCCATCGAGAGGCATGTAATCAACTGAGAGTATTTCTTGAATCTCTTCTCTTGATATTGCTGCTGCAAGAGCAAATTTGATGCGTGAAAAGTAGAATGTGTTTTTTCTGATGATCATAATGCTCTCTTAAATTATCCCACAATTCAAGTGGATCTTCCACAGCTAAGTATTTCAATTTTAGCCCATCATCAATGTGATGACGGATAAAAATCATGGCCTTTGCCTTATCTTGGCTAGATGCTTTATTTTCTTTAGTTATCGTCTCCCCGAGACCTTTTGCATTCAAATGAATCTTTGCATCAAGCACCCATGATAAATAATTTTTTCCAGAGATATCGAGGGTCGTGAATTCAAGCTTCGTGAGATTTGATATGCTTGCAACTAATATAAGATAAAAAAATAATTAATACGTTTATTCAATCGAATAATGCATACAATAATTTAAATACCTAGTTCGAATCCTAAACCAATAAGCAGGATGGGGATCATAGGGAACGTAATAAACATGATGAACAAATCACGGTCCGCTTTCGGAATATCTACACTAAGAATTAATATAGTGAAAGCGATTACAACAATTATTGAGAGGATCGCCAAACTTGATGTCATCTTGATATATGAAATTTAGAAAATTTTCGTTTTAAGAGTAGGAATCAAGGAGTAGAAGTGAATGAATTGTGTTTACCCAAAATCACCTATTTATAGAAATTTTACTAGACGTTATATTCTAACCGTTAAAAACTAGTCGTTATAATAATAATTTTTTTAATTATAATTATTAAATAAAATATAACCGTTGTAAAAGTGTATATGCATATATATATGTATATTTATCTATTATATAAATAAATATAAGTGTAGGAATTAATTATAATAATTTATGCATGATTAGAGTTGATAAAAATAAATGCAATGTAATAAACATATAAAGATAAATAAATAAGTAGGAGGCATGGTCTTCCATTTGCAGGTAAGTAAGTAAGTAGGAGGCACGACCTTCCATTTGCAGGTAAAGGAGGCTTACCCTCTAATGTATAAGTAAATATTATTAAGAAGCATTATCTTCCATTATATAGGTAAGTGTATTTATTGGGAGGTTAAACCATCCATCACATATATATATAAGTAAATATTATTATTGGAAGGCTTAGCCATCCTTCGTAATCTCACCTTCTGTCTTAAAAGTTGAAAATATATATTTTCAAATAAAAGGATTTGAAAATAAATGATTCGTCGGAACTTGAATGGCTCGCAGGAAGAACCAAGATGGATTTGTCAGAAAACTTGAATGACCCGCCGGAAGGACTATTTTTTTTTATTTGTTCGATCAGCTAGAACGATAGTGCTGATAACGTGTTATAAAACTAACTAATAAAAACAAGAAATTGAAAGAACTACCCTTGTCATTGAATATTATGCTGAAACTCTCGTATAGCTTTCTTTCATTTCATTCTTGTGTGTTATAATGTACAAAGCAACCCTCAATTTACAGAGGTAAAGGGAATAGTAGAAGTATGGCTTTATAGTAGTAATGTTTGGATGGTTGCATGGGCAGACCATTATTACATTACTTCACAAGTTTGAATAACTATCCATGCAATGAGTATACTTGACCTTCTTAACAAATATCTATTTATTAATAACTTATCAATTTTATTTTATTATTTTTTTTAAAAGAAACTCCCAAGTAGTCAAAGGGATTTGAACTCGAGACCTTGCCTTCGAGAAATAACCCTTCAATCACTTGGACGCATCCCTGTTGACTATTAACTTATCTACATTTATGCAATTATGACATTTACGAAATAGTTTATTTTATTAGAAACTGTGGTGTTAGTTATTTAAATTATAATTTTTATATTTACTAAAATGTTGTAAGAGTCTTATGTTATTAGCAAAGGTCAAGAAAGTATAAGAATATATTATATCATTTAACAACTTTAAAAAAATGAGTTGTTAATTAGTTAAGACTATTTATTATATTAAACAAATTAAATTGAATATTTAAAAAAATTAATATAATTATATTAAATCTAATTTGATAACGTACAAAAAAGAATAAATATTCTACTATGTGGATAGTATGAGTCACCCTTAATACAATCGAAAAGTTGTAAAGAAACTAATATAGTATTAATTAATTTAGATAAGTGTTTTATTTTGAACGAAGCATAAGTTAACTCGATCATATGGTCCTCCTAGGTAAACCCACAAAAGCATAGATCTACCTCAATTCACATCAACGAAGTGAAAATACTTGGAGTACAAAGTGTGTGCATAAGCAGTACTGAATTTGAAGTAATAAGGGAACTTATTTAGTGGAGATTTTTTGGAGCGATCCTCGGGTGAGACAGTCGGGTACCACCGACTCCGCCCTCACATGGAAACCGGGGGCCCTCAAGTATAGGGGCAGTTATTAGAGATCATGAATGAGGGGTTGTGGCACACAACTCTAGTATTGGTGAGACGACTAACACGATGGTAGAATTAGAAGCGCCGATATGGGGGTCCCCATTGCCAAAGGCTTGAGTTGCTCCTCTTTATGGATCAAAATGGACACACAAGGCGTTATTGATATTATTTGGAGAAACTATGCAGACTCACTTAAACTACAACACCTCTTGGCGCAATATAGAACACTCGCGACAAGAATAAGTGTGAAAATCTCTTACACCTACAAAGAGGGAAGCATGGCCGTTGACTTCCTAGCTAATAAAGAGGTTTTAAGCCAAACAAAATGGTCGTTGCCTGAAGATGGACTGTTGAAAGAATTAAAAGGCCTAGTTCACATGGACAAGTGGGTTCTTCCATCAATTTCGTTTTCAATTGTTGCATGGCAAAATCAGCCAGGTTTAGCCTCCTATAAATTAAACGACTTATGGAATTCAATATGTAGGCACGAGATTACTTGAGCACATGCACATTCTTTATACCATTTATTGCTCTAACAATTTTCTTAGTCGAGATATTTGGGTGGTCCACATTATGGATGGTAATATGGTAAGTACTTGTGGAAGTGTGATACGGTCGTTGAAGGAACGTATCGGGAGAGACCTCAGAGTGGTCTCGGACTCTTAGAATTATGGGGATGAGAAGAGATTTCGGTTAGACTGACTGGCCAGAGAATATCGGGGGGGGGAGAGAAAGACGTGAGAATTAGGTTAAAGGAAACCAAAATATTATTGCTTAATTGAAATGTTCAATACTCACAAAATAAATACTACGGACTCATGAGTCTCCTAAATCAACCACAAGACTCAAATACTACAAGACTCCTAAACCAACCACAAGAATTATTCTAGGAATGGAAAGTAATTAAGTGCTTATAAACTAAAGACCTGCAATAAAAGACTAATAACGTAATTCGTAGACTTCCTGCCAAGGAGGCTTCTTCCTTTGCCTTAAACTCCGTCTCCTACTCGGATCATCATCATCCTCAACAGCCAACCTTCTAGCTTCATCATCAATCCGGCCATCTGATCCTTCATTATCAACCAAGCTGACTGTATCACTCTCCCGCCCTTAAACATTCACCTTGTCCTCAAGGTGGAAATTCGGAAAATGCATACGGATAGGATAAGCGGGTTTAAAGTAGCATCACGCTCTCCGTTTTGCAAAATTGACAGCGTTCCATGCACCTGAAGTGGCTAAGATAACTGTGTGCCCCCAACTAACTCAGGTGAAGCGGCCGAGGGGGCAGATTACCCAAATTCCCGTGGAGCCGATACACAACCGACCGATGCTTTCTAGAACCGATGGATGCTCAAAATTCTGTGTACTACCACCATCAAATTCACCATAATGGAGCCAACCATATCTGGAACACGAAGCGAACGCAGGGCAAGACCCCCAACAAGAGTATCTTGTTGGAGTATTTTGGGTAGATACATTGGCAATGACCATGGAATCGTCCTCAGGACCATCATCGTCGACGACGTCCTCTTTAACAGAGTTATAACATAGTCCTTTGTCATCTCTTTCCCATGGCTCTGCCTGAGAGAGGCGTCGGATAGGGTTTGTCGCAGTCGGTTTTGGGGGCTGTGTTTCAAAAATTCCACTAGATGGTTCTTGCGAAACTGACTATGCCAGAGGTGGCTCTGAAACTACACAAGTGGACCCAGAACTCGGATGGGAAAAGATAAATGAGACGGGATTTAGAATGACCTGTTCTTCCACAGATTCATTGTTGTTCGAATCTTCTGTACAAGGATCGACAGCCATTGGAGGTTGGCCAATTGCAATTGCATGAAGATTCTCTTCCACTAGCGTGACAACAGAGAAAATAGGGAAGACAGTCTTAGGTATCTCAATTCCCGACTGAGTCATCGGATTGGGGTTGAAGATTGGACGGTCTTCGACACATCGTGATTCCTCCAATCACTTCCAGTAGACTGACAAGTCATGTTGCAATTGCTGCATGGTTTGAGTGAGTTGTTGCAATGCCGCGGTGTGAGAAATCATTTGTCCAAACACCCGTTGTTGGACTGTTTGAAAACTTGTTGTGCTAACGAATCCAGCTATGTTCGAAACCTGCAATGATACGGTTGTTGAAGAAACGTATCGGGAGAGACCTCGGAGTGGTCTTGGACTCTTAGAATTATGGGGATGAGAAGGGAGTTTTCCGGTGAAGATCCGGACGGTCGGTGGGAAACGTTAGGGTAGAGAGAGATTAGAGAATTTTGAGGAAAAAATAATTGCTTTACTTGATTGATAATCTCTCAACAACGACATGACTAAATAAATAAAAGACAACCTAATTGCTTAGGACTCTTGCAAGGAAGGAAATCACTTAACAAAATACAAATCTAATCTAAACTAGGACTTTGCATTAATAAGAAAAACATTAATAGAATACCAATCTAATCTAAACTCTATTAGGATGAAATATTCTGCCAAAATTGGCACTGGATCAGTGCATTCGCTTGGCCTATCGGTGCCGTATCAAGAACCAAGGGAACAACAAAACTTCATAAATCGAAGTTGCCATGAACCCCTGCACATTGAATTCATTCACCATTGTTGAGAATTGGGACGGGTGTTTTAAGGGTTTTGAGGAGAATGAAATTAATCGATTAAGTGAGATTTTTGGAAAAAAGAAGATGTCAGGAATAAATGAATTTGTTAGTTTTATTTTTATAACTAACGATGTGTCCCGTGTTAGAAAAATAATCATTAAATTATTTCCTCTTAAAATATTAAATAGCATAAAACTTCCTTAAATTTTTTTTAAAAAAATATATTTATCCCTTCTACAATGGTGATAGTATTATCTGCGCCGTTTATTCCACTGTTTCTTACTTTTTTTTAGTATAAAGTTTATTTTACCTCTTTTTTTATTTTTAAATGAATCAATTTAAAGTCTATTTTACTCCTTTATATTTTCATCTTTAGTCGGTTGTTTCCTCAAGCAGATTCTTCCAACGTTCAATTTCATTTCAAGTATTTTAGTTAGCGTTCAATTGAAAAAGAAAAATAACACAAAAAAAAATAAAGTTTTAAATGAAGATAAAATATTTAGGGACATTTTAGTTAAAAACTACAATTAATCAATGGAGAAAAATTAGAAAGAAGCAACATGGTATTTAACAAATAATACAAGTAAAATTCTTTTATCTCTATCCAGTAATTGATGATTATACCGCTATAATTTGTGCCCTTATATTGATATTGATAATTGACCAGCTGTCCGCAATTTATATGCATTGTTTAGATATTAAAAAATAATAATCTTCGATACGAACCCTTAAACCACATATGCACCAACTAGGGGTGTTAATTCGGATGGGTCGTATTTGGTCGGGTCGAGTTAAAGTATGAGTACTACATAAAAATCATAATTCTAAACCGATCCGATCCGAAATTGAGCCAAAAAAAAACTCAATCCTAATCCAAAGTTATTGAGTTCGGGTTAATTTGATTACTGTTCGGGTCACCCGGTAACTCTGTCCACCCGAATAACCCGACCCGACCTTTTTTTTCCCGCTCATTTTTTTTTATTGTTTACCCCTTATATTCTATTTTATGTTTAAATTGCTATAAAAAAATTTTGTAACAGACACCGCTAAGTGGAATTCGAACTTGAGTATTGTCTAAGAGAAAACCACTTGAACCAAGCCCATATTAGTTAAATCATTATAAAATTTGATAACAAAATAGAAAAATATATAGTTTGTAAGATTATTTGGCATATTCACAACTAATATAAGATAAGAAAAAATAATTAATACATTTACTCAATTAAATAATTCATACAATAATTTAAATGTCAAGTTTGAGTTTTATGGCTATCAGTAATATGAAATATATGAGTAATATAACGACGATAATTAAATCTCTATCATCTCTCGGGATATCTACACTTAGGTTGATTATAGTAAAAGCTAGCACTATACCTATTACGAAAATTAACGAAGTTGATAGAATTTGATACATGAAATTTTATCAAAATAATTTTTTAGAAATCTTCGAAGTAAAAAATAAGATATAGAAACGAATGATTTGTATTTAGCAACAATAACATATTTGTAGAAAAAATTATTTTACTAGCCTTTTTATAAAACTAGTTGTTATATCTAATACAAATTTTTAAAGAAAATAGCCATTAGCAATATGTGTGTATATTATATATAGAGAGTGATGGCCCCAAAATATGCTTGCATCCTCGCCGTCCACGTGTTGCAATCCTGGATAACCCACATGAAGAATAGATTACCCTGAGACGGAACACTCACGGGAACTAGGCTCGAGAATGGGATCCAGCCTCTTCAACGAATTATCCCTCTTAAGTGAGACTCATGCTCAGATTAATTCAACGCACGAGATTCAGACTCTCCTCACAGCCCTTGCGAAGGGAACCCCCTAAATGGTAGTCCTCCATCGGACCTATCAACCCTCGAGTTGCTCGCAGGATCAATGCTTCACCGCCTTACACATATAACCCATCTCCAAGCATGTCTACGCTCGATTTTTGGCATACGAGCATCTCATCGCTCGGGAAAATAATCCCATAAACGCCGCTGACACCACAGCTGTGTATAACTGCCTAAAAGGTAAAAGTGATGCACGCACGTCGCTTTTAGGCCCTCACGTCCCGCCACGTGTCTAGGGCAATAGCATTGCAGGACCACAAGGGTAATATTACTAAATACCCCTCGCTCTTGAACTATAAATAGAAGGATCACTTCACTCCTTCTTCAAGTCATCTTCAGCTATTACACAACTTTCTTTCTTCACAAGAAAGGCACCACACTGAACTGGAAAACCCCATTGCTGCACTTTTTCAAGCTTCTTATAGCTTCATCTTCTTTTTCCTTGAGGTGTTACCTTAGCTGGTAGAATCCATGCTCATTGGGAACCCAGTTCCTGAGGCTCATTGCCTGTGATGGTCTTTCGTTCACACAAATATAAAGTGTTTGGTGTTAATCCTCGTTTTACCGATTCCGACACCATCACTTTTGGCGCTGTCTGTGGGAAACCACCTTACTCAGCCTTCATTTTTGTTGAGCTAGTTGAACAGTAAGACCTCTTCCAGCTTTTCGTTTTCCAGTTCAGTTCTCTTTCTTTCTCCTTGATTGCATTTTTGGACAATTTTCGAGATGGTTACTACCAGATTTGGAAACCTGGACAACATGGGGCTTTTCCTCCCCTCAATGAGGAAGGTCCTGAAAGTGGAGCCACCACTGGAGCCACCGCCACCGCTACTGGAGGCGTGATTTCGATGGTGGATTTGGCGAATCAGATCAACATGGCCAACCCGAGCCTTCTACTAGCACCACCATCCGCTCCTACAAACGCAGTAGAGACCTCTAATACTGCAGGAGCTGCGAGCGCAGGAGCATTTGCCATAATGATGCCGCCATAAGGCATCACATTCATGCAGCCTGGATTGATGCAGGGATACACTCCGGGAGTCATGCCGAGCATAATGTCTGGTTTGGTGCCCAACATGCTGCCGACCATCCAGCCCTATCACATGGGAATCTGCAGCCCCCGATGACCTTGCCACGAGAAATCCAGGGAATGGAAATGCCCCAGCTAACAAATTAGCAACTTATGGCCATTTACACTCAATACGAGGCTCAGGCCACACAAAATGCATGGAAACACTTCACCACCACTTATTTTCCGACGGGAGTGGGAAATGCTGGAGCTCCGCCTTTGGGTGGATTGAGAGCACAACCCCTCGAGGCAGCGCAGAACGCCCAGCCAGCTCAACCTCCTCTTCCACCCCCTCCTCCGAAAGATGACACACCTCCAAGGGTAGATCAACAACCTCCACCTCCACCGCTGAATGTTGTAGAGTCCTAAGGCGGGAGAAAATGAGATAATGAGAAAGAGAAAGTACAATCTAGGATCTCGAGAAAGATAAATCCAAGGAACGGGATAAACCGTCAGCTTATCAACATCTAAAACCAGCTAGAAGACCTTCAGAACATGGTAGAGCAGCTTTCTCGAGCGCGGTCCCAAATCCCCCATGTGGGAGGCGAGGGGTCCAGGGCCAGAGACGCTCGTGAATTAAGGCGACAGAGGTGGGAACGCCCCGAGGATTATCGGGAGTATGACAGGTACAAGAGAGAGTACCGACCGTTAGTAGTGACCTCACCCCTCATTGATGAAGTGCTCATGATGCGAGCGGGGAATGCCAAGATCCCCACGTCCACCAATAGGTATGATAGAATCACTGACCTAGCCGAGCACTTGAATCACTTTGTACACCTGATGCACCTCTACGAGCATCCTCTTCACTACTGGGCTAAAGTTTTCGTCGCATCCCTCGAGGGAATGGCCCAAGAATGGTACAAGAAACTCCCTCCACGCTCAATCCGAGGGTATGGAGATATGACAGATGCCTTCCTTAGCCATTTCAATTCCATGAAGGCCCGTGCCCCCGATGCAACTAGGTTCTACAACCTTGTTCAAGGCTTTAATAAAACCCTCAGATCCTTCATGGTGTGTTTCAACAAAGAAGTCCTATTGGTGGAACGACCATCGATGGTCTTCATCAGGCACGTGCTGTTCCAGTCCATAAATATGAAGAACTACGTCAGCGAGGAATTTGTTGAGGAAGTGGCTAAGAGGAAGCCACAATCCTTGCTTGAGCTAAGAGAGATTGATGACTCATTCTTTACTCACGAGGATATGTACCAGGCCCAAGAGCGTGCCTTGGCGAACTCCTCTCCAATAGTAAGGGCCCTAGAGAGGGGCGAACCAAACAAAAACAATCGCCGCCGTAATCCACCCCACACCAAGAGAAACTTATCACCACTGCAAAGGCATGAGCGTGAGCGCATTCCGCTCAATAGGCCTATTGCCGAAGTCTACTCCTTGGCGGATAAAAAGCTCTTCAAGAGGCGCCCAAAATGAGAGAAATCGAGGCTAAAAAATGCTCGGGAAAATATTGTGCCTTCCACAAGCAGAAAGGTCATGACACCAATGACTGCCGTCAACTCGAGGCAGAGATTCAGAGACTAATTGCTGGAGGGATCTCAAAGAATTTGTGAGAGCCCTTGAACGTCTACGCCATAAGAGAAGGAGCCGTTCCCGCTCAAGAAGCCCTCCACGTCACCAACCCGAGGGAAGCAACCGAGGAAAACAAAAGGCTGGAGAACTTGAGAACTAACCATACGCGGTCATTCACATGATCGTCAAGGGATCCTCGGGAGGTAATTCCAATGCCTCCCGTCGAAGATTCATGCGCAGCTATGATCAAAAATCCCAACGGGTCCAGACTGTCTACTCTGTAGAAGCCAGCCAACGCTTAAGCGAGAAAGACATTGTAGGCTTTACAGACAAAGACCTTGAACACATTGTAACATCCCATGGGGCCAGCGAAACTTCTGACTGTCCCATGGTGGTTAGTTTAGACGTGCATAATCATATTATAAAGAGGGTCTTGGTTGATAGTGGAAGCTCTGTTAATGTTTTGCCCTACTCTACATTTAAAAGATGAACATCGAGAACATTCCCCACGAACCCCTTAGAACAGCCTTCATTGGCTTTGGGGGTTCCGAGATTGTCCCTTGCGGACAGATACGCTTGGCCACCTCTTTTGGTCGTGCCCCACATCATAAGACTTTAAATGTGTTATATGCAGTTATTGAAGTAGACCTTCCCTACAACATCATTATTGCACGACCAGCCCTCATTGACTTCAAAGCTGTCATCGCAACCTATCATCAAAAGCTTAAGTTCCCATCCCCGAGGAACAGAAGAGGTTCTGTGCAATATGAAGAAAGTCTGGGAGTGCTATATTCTGTCCCTTTGCAGTCACAAACCCAAGCAAACCATACAACAAGGCTCCATAAAGAAAACAATAGACTTTTCCAAGCTCGACGAGGATGGTCCCGAGCGTAAGCGGGCCAAGCTCTACAAAAAGAAGAATAAAAAGAGATGGACTAAAGCTCCCATGAGCGATGGTTCCCTAGGGGCACTTGAGGAATCTTCTGGGAATGAGGAAGATCAACCCACAGAGGAACTAGACAATCGCCTCACCGGCAAGAAAAGAGCGCTCGAAGCTCCCCGACCTGAAGTCAAAATAGAGCCCACCGAGAAGTATCTCACTATCGAACTAGAGCCTGATAACCCCAAGAAAACCACTCAAATAGGCTCGAACCTCAAGGGCCCAGCGCAGGTCATGATGATAGATTTTTTCAGGGAAAATCTGGACGTATTCGCGTGGAAAGCTTCGAATCTTACTGGCATTGACCCGAGCATTATAGTCCACAGACTCAACGTGGACCCTGCTTTCAAGCCCATCAAGCAGAAAAAAGGGATGTCCACGGATTCAGGAAGCAAGTAATTGAAGAAGAAGTCGACAAACTCCTCGATGCACAGTACATTGAGGAGATCCTATACCCAGAATGGCTCTTCAACGTTGTTCTAGTGCCCAAGAGTGCAAACAAATGACGCATGTGTAATGATTTCACGGATTTAAACAAAGCTTGTCCCAAGGATCCCTATCCTCTGCCTTGCATAGATCAACTAGTAGATTCAACCGCTGGTTGTGAGCTTATGAGCATGATGGATACCTTTCAAGGGTACTACCAAATTTTCATGGCTCCTGAAGATCGCCCAAAGACTTTATTCGTGGTACATGTGGGAGTTTATTGCTTTTTGGTCAGCCATTTGGCCTCAAGAATGCAGGAGCTACTTACCAAGGCCTTGTCAATAGGATGTTTGAGCCCGAAATAGAAAATTAATCCATGGAGGTTGATGCGGATGACATGATTATGAAGAGCGAGCGTCAAAGCTCGCACTTAGATGACCTCCGCCGAGCGTTCGTTATCCTCCGACAGTATGGTATGAAGCTCAATCCCTCAAAATATACGTTTGAGGTCCGAGATAGCAAATTCCTTGGCTACGTGGTCAGCCAACGAGGGATTGAAGCCAATCCAAAAAAAATAAGGCAATCCTAGATATCCCTTCCCCTTGCAACGTGAGGGAATTTCAATTGTTAGTGGGAAAAATAATCTCCCTCAACAGATTCATCTCCCGATCCACCGACAGAAACCTGCCCTTCTTCAAAATCCTCCGCAAAACGCTCGCAACTTTGAATGGACTACGGAATGCGAGGAAGCTCTCCAAAGCATGAAACAGTTCTCTCATGTGCTCCACTTTTAACAAAGCCAGTTCAAGGAGAGTATCTATCTATCTATCTATCTATCTATCTATCTATCTATCTATCTATCTATCTATCTATCTATCTATCTATCTGTATGTCTGTCTCCTCAGAAGCCACGAGTGTAGTGCTCATCGCAATAAGCGAGGGAAAGCACCTGCCTGTCTACTATTTGAGCAAAACCTTGTAGGGGGAAGAAACGTTATATAGAGATTGAGAAGTTCGCCTTTTCCCTCATCAATGCTTCCCATAGGCTAAGGCCTTACTTTCAGGCACACTCCACTACAGTGCTCACTGATCAACCCCTCAAACAAGTTCTCACCAAGCCCGATGTCTTAGGAAGGCTGATTAAATGGTCAATTGAACTAAGCCAATTTGGCATTAGCTTCGAGCCTTGTACAGCCATATAAGCCCAGGCCGTGGCAGATCTCTTGATAGAGCATTTCGGCTTGGAGTCCTCATCGCTCGAAGACAAAGGAATATGGCTGCTGCACACCGATATTTCCTCGACCTCACAAGGGGGGAGGGGTGACCCTCAGGGACCCCCATGCAGAAGAGTTGGACTTTGCAATCAAACTTGCCTTCCAAGCTACAAATAATGAAGCCGAGTACGAGCGCGAGTTCAAGAAGTTTTACCTACTGCCAGTTCCATCTACTGCCAGCTCCACGTGCAGAATTCATTGCCGAATTTAAGGATTTTCACCTACTGCTAGTTCCACATGCAGAAAACGAGCGCATGGATGCTCTCTCAAAGTTTGCATCTTCTCTGGATGGAACGTGCGGGCGGACGATCACCTTCCTCAGAACCAAGGGACCCTTAATAGAAGAATGTGAACCATTAGGGCAAGTTAACATGATTGATCCATCCGAGCCATGCTGGCTCGACGCAGTTATCTTGTTCCTAAGAGTCGGAACCTTTCCGAGCGACAAAGTTGAGGCAAGAAAGATAAGAAACAAGGCTCCCAGGTTTTTGTTGGACAGGGAGGGAAAGCTCTTCAAGCGCTAATTCCAAGAACCACCCATGAGATGTTTGAGACCCTCGCAAACGAAGGAAGTGTTAGAACATATGCGTGGTGGCAGTTGTGGAAATCATTCTGGCGGTCAGGTGCTAGCCAAAAAATATGCAGTCCATGTGTCGTAATCCTGGACAACCCACATGAAGAATAGATTACCCTGAGACAGAACACTCAAGGGAACTAAGCTCGAGAATGGGATCCAGCCTCTTCAACGAATTATCCAGCTTAAGTGAGACCCATGCTCGAATTAATTCAACGCACGAGATTCAGACTCTCATCGCAGCCTTTGCTAAGAGAACCCCTTACATGGTAGTCCTCCCTCAGACCTGTCAACCCTCGAGTCCCTAGTGCTCTCAGGATCAATGCTCCACTGCCTTACACAAGGAACCCATTTCCAAGCATGCCTATGATCGAGTTTTGGCATACGAGCATCTCATTGCTCGGGGGAATAATCTCATAACCGTCGTTGACACCACAGCATGCATAACTGCCTAAAAGGTAAAAGTGACGCACGCACATCGTTTTCAGGCCCTCATGTCCCGCCACGTGTCTAGGGAACAGCATTGCAGGACCACAAGGGTAATATTACTAAATACCCCACGCCCTTAAACTATAAATAGAAGGATCACTTCACTCCTTCTTCAAGTCATCTTCAACTATTACACAGCTTTCTTGTTTTCACAAAAAATGCACCACATTAAATTGGAAAACCCCATTGCTGCACTTTTTCAAGCTTCTTACAGCTTCATCTTCTTCTTCCTTGAGGTGTTACCCTAACTGGTAGAATGCATGCTCATTGAGAATCCAGTTCCTGAGGCTCGTTGCCTGTGATGGTCTTCCCTTCACATAAATAGAAAGTGTTTGGTGTTAATCCTCCTTTTATCGATTCTGACACCATCGGAGAGAAAATACGAATAAATATTAATGTTGAAATTAATGATAATAATTTATGAAATGATGTTCTAGATATTTTGGTAAGAAGAAATAAGATATAGAATAAATTATCATGTTTACCAAAACCACGTATTTATAAAAGAAATTATTTTTTAGCCGAATTTTAGAAATAGCCGTTATGTATATCATTTCTGTTATATTTATATTTAATATATTTGTGATGCCCCATTCGCCCGCACGTACAAGTTTGTACCACGTATGAATTTATTTTTCATTTATGCATTTAATTTCTTATTTGTTTGATGCATTTATATTTTACTCAATTATTTCTTACATGAATTATTTGAAAATATATGAAATATGTAATTTAAATGTCAAGAATTTGCCCTAAGTGAATTATGTTATGAATTCTTATGTATGAATTTAATTCCTGAGCATGCTAATTTCATGAATTATGTGATATACATGATCTAAGGATGTAATTGTGTGATTTTATATGTTTTGGACTTAATTGAAAATTTGTTTGGACTTAATTGTCATTTTCTGAAAGTTTTGGACTTATTTGAAAATAAGTCATTTTAGTACACTTGTGTACGTTTTTTTGGATATCTTGAGCTCGGGAACTCAGATCCGAGATACATCTTTGTCGTTGGCATATTTTTGACAATTCAGATCCAATAAAACAAGCCTTATAATTTTTTGATGTCATTTCGACCCCGACGACGCGAATTTCAGCCACTTTTGGCCTATTACGCCCATATGACCTATTTTCTAGCTTCTAGACCTAACTTCTGTACCTTCTTTGACCTTTACGCATCTCAAACATCTCTCTCTCTCACTCTCTCTCACTCTCATATGTGTTGCTATACGTTTGGAAAAGGGGAAAAGAAATGAAAGAAGATAGCAAGGGCCAAGAACAAGAACCCATCTCCATTTTCATCCCTTTTGAGCTCATGTGAGGCCATTTCTTTCTCCAACTTCAAAGGTGAGTATGGAATCTTGTTCTCCACTTTCATACATGATGAATAGTTTTGAAGAACTTGACCATTCCATGCCTATTTGGAGTTTAAAGACTTATATGTTGCTCTTTGATGCTCATTTATTGTATATCTTTCATGGTAGTTGGTTGGTAGATGAGATGTCATTAATATGCTCAAGCTTTTTGTAAGAAAATGTTGGGAATACATGCTTTAATTGATCCCATTCCGTGCCGGTTGCAATACGTGTGTTTAGGACTGAGTTTTGCATGAATTCTTTGCATATTTTTGTGGTTTTAGCTGCTAATTTGCTCCCTTTCCTTCCTCCTTCGTGCAGCTGCTATATTAAATTGGGAAAATAGGGGGTTTCGGCTGAGTGCAGCATCACTTTTTCTCGCTGCACACTTCCCCCGGGGGGAGGAGCAGAATTTGTGTGTATTTTGTCCCGGGAGGGGACGTTCTATTCAGAAAGTTTCTGCATGTTCATCCCAGAAGGGGATATATTGTGCATGAAATGTCTCCGGGAGGGGAGTTTGGGTTGGCTTCCTTTTCATTTGCTTTTGTTTACCCTTTGTTTGTATGATATTTTCTTGTTCCGTACTCGATCCTAAGGTGTTATATGATGAATCATGCTATGGTATCGATTATGAATGATTATTCATGACTTTTTTTGGGATTTAAATGCATGAATTATAACTTTAAAGTGTAGTTATAATGTTGAATTATGTGTTATGACTTGTGAATTA